>JAQBSW010001398.1:0-136092 GCA_029291075.1 Eudiplozoon nipponicum | reverse complement strand
TACTTGAAGCCGGGGCGTTTACAATAGGCCGATCTTTAAAAATGCACAGCATCCTGTAATGCACCGGATGGAAAGATGTGCTGTACGGCGTTAGTAAGAAGATTAATAAGTAAACAAAGACAGCAATTAATGTGAGCAGCCTTTAGCAGAGCCAGGAGGCATTCTTCAGCTTGTGGAGGAAGATAATTCCTCCGCCAAAATTAAAGTGACATTAACTGATAAATTTAAACCACCTTGCCTGATTGAAACGAATTTTATATAAAAACAATTTATTCATTTATTTTCAAGAACGTTTTTTGTTTAAATACTCGACTGTATGAAGACATTGAATTGTGCGCCATTTTCAGTTTTCGAGCATTACTGTCCTTGACCGGTTGTAATTTCCTCGGCCTGCTGCATTTATTTCATTTTCTTCATTTAAAGTTTGCTCGATTTCTACAATATGCACCTGCTAACACTGTCTTCTATTTTTATTTATGCACGTATTTGGGGACGATCTGGATCAGGTAATTTAATAATTGTTTTTCGCGTCTATTTCTTTCCAGATTATTTGTTCGGGTGTTTTGTAACGTGAAAGGTTTCACATTCCGATTGCCTAACATTAAGTGTCTAGTTAATAACTAATTTCGATCGACATGGAATCTCATCTTAAATTTGAGGACACTAGCAATTTAGCACAAGACATGACAGGTATGAATTTAGCAGATATGAATGAAAATACAAGCTTTTCAGATTTGATTGTACATATTAGGACTGAACACGATCTGGCATCTATGGGGTTCCCAGACACCAATAGGTTAGGAGCCTCTACAGGCTAAGGCCGAAAGATTTTATGAAATTTTGCAATGTGGAGGTGTCCAGACTCCTTCTATACACTTGCTCTGTCTTCTTGTTGACTGGCTGTTCATCGTTTGAGAAGATGCACATGAATAAGTATAATTTTTGAAGCAGGATGTTATTTGTTGTTCGAAGGCATAGACTTGCCTTGTTGAAGATCTGCAGCAACACCGAGGTAGCTGGCACACGTAGAAATCCGATCAATAGATGATCAATTACATATGACTGGATGCGCAACTACAAGAAGATATTCGTGACGGAAGAATAGTCGGTAGATAGCACAGCGTGGTAAACACAAGTAGAGTGGTCGGCTTAGATAGCCAGTGCAGCAGAAAAGGTGACAGCAATCACACGTAGCAAACAGAGCAGAATGTGTATTGCGTGATAATTGCATCGTGCTTATAGAGATGGAAAGTCGCACGCCTTTGGCCAACGGATAATTTTACGTGTTTCCTTGTTCCAGCGTATTAAAATATGAATTTTATTTTGACTATATATCGGCGAAATAATCTCAGGCGTTACATCACTTTTCTCTCTGCGAAAAAGAAAAGGTAAAAGTAAAAATCCTTAGGGCGATGCTTGATTAGTAATGTAGAGCAAAGTTTGAACCCAGCTAAGAAACTGATTATAATTCTCCCCATAATTAACCAAATATATATAGTAATGCATGGGATGTTGCATACTTCTAAATTGCTCCTACAATGATAGGATGCCTAACAACCACTTGAAATTGATACAGAAATTGTTATATTTAGTGGTCTGTCATACCGCGTGAGGCGATATAGAACAGTGTGGTAAGTTTTGATAGCCACATCGTGGACATTTCAAATTGGATGTCCACTGAAGTTGCCAGGTTTAAGTTGTTACCTGGGCAAACTGGATCGCTGTCAATGAGAGTTCGATTCAACCAAAGAAGCTAGTGAGTGATCGACGTTGTTGTCATCATATTCGTTGACGAATCATGTGGGTCCATGAGGTGATCATGTCACCTGAAATAGGGCACAAGTGGTGCGCTATAAGTTAAAATTTGATACACAGAATAGTACAAAATCAGTGGGGAAATTTTTATCAGTTACATGTAATGCAAAGCAATCTATTACTAGGTTGAAATTGTAAGCATATAGAGCATGAAACGCATGTAGAAGGTTGTAAGTCGCCAGGATAAGGCGGTTAAATAAAAGGTTTCAATCTGTCTACTTTTACCAATGTAGATGTCACACCTTGCATAATTATGATATATTTCGGCTTTCTGAACAAAATCGGATAAGGACTGCGATACTTGGGTTACAATGGTGCAAAATCAACGTCGTTACGAGTAAAAATTACCTCTTTCAGTAATGACCTCCTCCATAATATGCTTATCATGCAGAAATAAAACAATTAGTAACTTCATCTGCAGAAATGATGCCAAAAGGTAAAGCGGCAGGCCACTGGGTAAATCAAGCAATCATAGTTAAAGTGTAGCTAAAACTTTGAACATGAGTCAGGTAAACTATGACGATGAGGACGATTGTTTGGCGTGAAGTATTTTGGATATGTTCTAACTTAGAATAAATGTGCTGAGTGATTCTTTTTCTGGCTTATAGCACATTCGTAGATCCATCACTTTGCGTTCTGTGTAAGTCTATGACCACAGAAGCGATCTGTAATATGATTGACAATCGCCTTACCGCCTGGGTGAGAAATAGATTGGATAGAGTGGAAAACATTTCTTGGAAGGCTGATCGGCAGAATTAGCTAGAGGGGCTGCGTAGCCGTGAAGTAAACAATGGGTAAATCTTCCAAGAGTCGGCATACAAACTTGGTGGGATGACGAGCTACTGATCTTTAAATATGAGTGTCACCGCGCTGTTCTGTTCATAAGTGGGATGTTGTTATTGAAGGTTCACTGAGAGTCACATAGTTGCCTAAGAATGGTGAAGGCGAAGGTGGTTGTAGCGAGGTTTCTGGTCTAGAATGTGGTTTGTTATAATGTTTTATTTGCCCTTAAAATGAAAGATATCGAATTGCCATTCACTCAGACTTGACAGCTGTCTTTCTACTTTGGTTGGTATTTGGCGTTCGTTGAAGTCGCGTTTCACAGTACGCTAACTAATGGTGCATTATCTGTATAAACGACGAATCTCCTGCTGCTAATGATACTGATAAATTGGCGCACTGTTCCATTGATGGCAAGGAGTTCTCGACCGAATGTGCCGTATCTAGTTTCTACTGGTTACAGAATACGCGAGTGAAAACTGATAGACTACCGAAATCCGTCGATCTCTTGTTTCAAAGTGGCCTCAAAATAAAATTAATAAATATTGGTTGTTAGCAGGAAAGTTCGTTGAAAATCTAGATGGGTGGGCATTGTGGCATTTGCTAACGAGTTGATAGCAAGACGAAGTAATTACTCATCTGCAGACGACCAAAAAATGGTGGAGTTTCTGCAAATGCCTACATGACGCATGAAGTTGTTTTGATAGGCCGGGAAGGAATTTGCAATAGTAGTTAAGAACATTAAAAAAATCTGGAATTCCTTTAAAGTCTTGAGTGATGCAAGCGTTTTGATGGAATTGTCCTTCGACGACAAAGGTTGTATAATTCGAGGTGTAATACGATTCCGTAGGAAATCTACGGATTCAGTTGCAATCTGCATCTTGTCATATTGTGTAGATGCATGGAATGGAGAGTCTGGATCGGGACTAAATACTATTATGACAGTAATCGGCGTCATCGCGGAATATGTTGTTCATGAATATTTTTAATGTCTTAAGGCAACACTTGAGACCAAAAGGTTTGTAAAAGTATTCAAAAAAGCCGAAAGAAGTAATAATCGTACTTCCTTCAATATCTTCTGGCGCTATCGGAATGAGGTGGTAGGCTTGGTTGAGGGTAATTGCTATCGCTAAGTATTTCAAGCAAGGTTTTTATACTTGGAATAGGGTAGGCATCGGATTTGGTCACATAATTGAGTTTGCGATAATCTACGTTTGGTTTAGAGACCAAGTGCAGTTGTGACGCCCATGAAGTTTTTTATGATCCAATGATTCCCACTTCCAATATTCTTGAAATCTCCTCTGGGCAGCTTTTAGTTTAGCTGTAGATAGCAGTCTACTTTTGGGTGCAATATGTTGTCCTGTTGTGACGATATGTTGCATCGTGTTGGAGATACGCGGCTCTGACTTACTGAGATCAACCAACGACTTGTGTTCTCGAAGAGCTATTAATATTTCTGTCGAATGATGCACTGGGGATGGCTGTATGACTTGTAACTTCAAAAGTTCGGAGGCAGGTGTCCCGAAACATTGCTCAAGTCTGGTGGAGAGATCAATGAATTTTTAATTAACCAGATCACCAATGAGCCGATATTTCAACAAGAAATCAAGGCATATTAGGTTGTGCGAGACCTTGTCGACGATGAATTTGTGAGTAAATTTACGTAAAAAACCTACATTGGGATTGCGATGCCCGCAACCATAAGTAGGAATGGGCTTCACGTGACTGTTGCGAGTAGAGCACCTAGAGACAACTCGGATGATTCGGTGATAAAATCTGCGTATGAGATGTGCTACCGTCGGTTTTTAATGTACACCAAATATTCTCGTCAAAAAAAACGAAAATTCTCGCTTTAAAATTTGCTTAATGATTTGTATTTTCAAAACAAGTTGTAACAGTAGTACTTCTCATCGATCCTGGCTCAGTCGCCAATTGGTAATGCCTCGGTTGGAAGGAAGTGTCTTGCAGCGTTTCTAAGAATACTGATAAGGAAACGGTTAGAGCAGTTATTGTAAATGGCTTTTAAAAGGATCAGAAAGCAAACAACGGCATATGTCGTAAGAGTTTAAGAGTGTTTGCAGCGTGAGGGTTTTGAGAATTCCATTTAGACACTTACTCTGTATTCCTGTGCATTGGCTGATGATCCTTTGAGTAGATGCACCTGAATAAGTAGAATTTTCAAAACAGTATGTGTTAGTTGTTCTTCGGGGGTCTAGGGTTGTCTTCTTGAAGATCTGCGGCAACATCGATTTGGCTGGAACACGAAGAAATCCGATTAATAGATGATCAATTACATATGACTGGATACGCAGCTACAAGAAGTTTGGCGTGACTGAAAAATAGCCGAAAGGTAACACAGCGTGGTAAATGCACATTGAGTAGTCGGCGTATATAGTCATTGCAGCAGAGAAGTCGATATCAATTGCAGGTAGTGAACAGAGCAGAATATGTGTGGCGTGTTAATTGCATCGTGGTTATATAGATGCAAAGTCTCATGCAATTGATCTACGGTAATTTTGCACACTCTCATTGTTCCCGAGTAATAAAATTTGAATTTAATTTTGACTGTATGTCGGCAAATTAATCTTATCAGTTACAATCCCTTACTCTGCAGCGTTTTAGCTAGAGTGCAAATTCACGAAGTCTACAGAGTGACTAGTACTGTTGGTTACCCTTAAGAGAACCATGGGAACTTTTACTTATTATTACCCTGACTGTGAATGTACTGGAGCATAAATGGATATCGAGAATTCGTTACAGATCCTTGATATGTGTGACTGTTTGGTTAGTTAGAAATCTTCTGGGTAGATCAATGCAAACCAGAAGATAAGAAGAAGCAGGATGTGGCAAATTCTGTTTGAGACCCTGATGATATCTTGATGGTTATCTGCGGAAAATTAGAAAATCTAGCATATGTTTAAATCCGATTGATCATTTAATTGATGACATTTTCCTGGATACCAAAATGAGATTTGCGTGATCAATGCCTAGCTGAGTCAATAAAAAATCGTGGGTAAAATCTAAATCAGAAAGTCTGTGTAGATTTTCAGCGCAGAAGAAAGACACCAGCAATTGCAGGTATGGAAACAACAAATGAGACTGGTTGATGGATTATTTTCTTGCTCGTTGTATCAGTGTCAGTCAATTAAATTTCGCATTTCACTTAAAATAATCTAAAACATGTCGGCGATAAAATTTGACTCATCCACCTATTTAGTGTAACTGTTTGTTTGCATTTTAAATTTTACATTTGAATTAGCTATTAACATCACGACGAAATAGACTCGTGAAAACCTACATTGAACCGTTTCACGATTCTTTTAGTAAATAGATAGTAAAATTGAAGCATGACAGCACATAGCTACAGCGGAAAACTAAGAATGCCCGAGCTCTCTGCCGGTGACATCAACCCATTCCGGATTTAGAGCCACTTGTCCTAGATGGAGGTAATATTGGTGACGTTCCATCTCCAGCTCTTATCATGCTGATCCCCTCCGGTTTTAACGGCTTACTCAATATTGTGTTTACAAACTACATTAATTCAACCCAAGACCTACCGCGACATCGTGGCGTCCCTCCCGCGAACACAACTGCCGCCAAAGTACCTACTCTTTCAATTTTCCGTGCTATTACGAAAGCAATACATCCACATATCATCATGCGGTGGTCCAGAAACAGTCGCCTGCGAAATCAAACGCGACTCACCATATCTTTGCAGTATCAAAAACATAATAGGAAATGAAGTTATATGCTGTATTAATCGTTGGAGAAAAGCTGTTCAATCTAATTAGTGTTATACATTTGACGATCAATCATGTCGGCTGCCTTACTAAGAACGACGCGGAGTTCGTTGAGTTGGCTATTTGTTGGCTTTAATGAGTCTTTTAAAAATTAATTTAATTTAATCAAATTATTCTACCCTAAAATATACTAAAGAATGAGACTGTGCCTTCTGAATATCTAACATTTACATTAATGCATCGTTTGAAATAAGGTGAGTAATTTGTTGAATATATTACATTATATACGTAATGATGATAATAATAATAATAATAATAATAATAATAATAATAATAATAATAATAATAATAATAATAATAGTAAGTTTATGCCAAAATATAGGCAGGAATGTTAAATTATTTCGCTTGGGAGTTGTCAGCCTGGTTCTCTAAATAATATCTATTGTCATTGTCAAAATTTGAGGTAAACGCAATACATGCGGCTGTGCTTAGATTAAAATTAATCATCAAAGATTCTTTGGAAACATATATTGTTAAGGGTAGGGTCATTTATGAAAGTATGATCGCCTAAAGAAACAATGGTTCTCAAACACTCCACCATTGGTGGGGAATGTTGCGAGCAAGCTATTCTCTTTTTCAAAAATTTTCAAAATTTACAATCAATTGCCAAAGAGGCTTAGAGAAACGCCTCCATCTAAAATGTCTCTTAAATTTTTATCTACCGAACTAGAAAAAGTGTTCAATCCTGCTGATATTTTTAATTTTGATTATGATAATATTTTCTCAAGGTTAAATAAAAGACAGGATTAATTGTTTTTCAGCAGCATAATTTCTCGAGATTCTATCTTCAGGTTTTGTATTATTAAAACTGAAATATTATGCATTACATCATCTTGTTAATCAACAATGCATACAATCAATTAGTTATCATGGTTCCCTTTTTTTCTTGCAAAATGTTTATTTGGTGATGCATTCTATTAACTGGTAAAGTTATTGAATAGAATAGAATATACTTCTTTGGATTCAAACCACACATGTTCCATAAAATAGATAATGATATTGGAAAAAGTTACAATAAAAAAGTTACCATATCATATAAATATGTCCAATTAATATCATATAGATAAGTAAATCTCACTAGTTGTGATGTACGATATATCAACATCAGAAAATTCAGCAGTAATATCCTTGTATACGTTATAACAATTATGATACAGTTATTATGATAGAGGAAAAACGGTCTTTTTAATTAATCGCATTTGTACAATAATTGCTTATATAAATAATTATAGATTCATAATCGAAATTCAAGGACCTGATAATAGAATAAATTAAGGTATAATTTGAGTGCAACATTATGCAAAAATGAGAACCATGACTAGCAATTGATTATTTGTAGTGTTGACTTATATGATGATACAGTGCATGAAATTTCAATTCAATAAAATAGTATGTAGAAATACAGATTTCAAGAAGGTATGTTGCTGATCAAAATTATCCTTGTCTTTTATTCAACCACGAGAAAGTATTATCACAATCAAAATATATTAAATCAGAAGGATTTCAATTTTTTCTAGTTTAGTAAATAAATATTTGAAAGACATTTTAGAAGGAGGCGTTTCACTAAACCCCTTTGGCAATTGATTGCAAATTATTTAAATCAAGTTTGCGAGCTTGAAGTAAACACCAATCCCATTGTATTTAACCAGTAGTCGAACAACATAACAAAACTACCGCCAGCCGCAACGCACTGACGCGTTTCGACCTTCCATGATCATCATCAGAGTACGACGGCAAACTGACTATCGAGGATCAAACCGCATTGAATATATATGGAAATCAAATTTAGATATGCGGCTCTCCCCTCTAGCAGTCTTGCATACATTGAACTTGACTGGAAATGTCGGCTGCACAATTTCTATGCAGTCACGAACGTTAAATGTTTGTAGCTTTCGCCACATATACATATATAGGCAATACAATTTCACAATAATTGTTTGCGCGGGTGGTGGTAACAATTCTTTAAATCAAGTTTGCGAGCTTGAAGTAAACACCAATCCCATTGTATTTAACCAGTCGTCGAACAACATAACAAAACTACTGCCAGTCGCAACGCACTGACGCGTTTCGACCTTCCTTGATCATCATCAGAGTACGATGGCAAACTTACTAGCGAGGATCAAACCGCATTGAATATACATGGAAATCAAATTTAGATATGCGGCTCTCACCTCTAGCAGTCTTGTATACATTGAACTTGACTGGAAATGTCGGTTGCACAATTTATATGCAGTCACGAACATAAGCTGTTTGTAGCTTTCGCCACACATATATATAGACAATACAATTACAAAATAATTGATTGCGCGGATGGTGGTAAAAATTATTTAAATCAAGTTTGCGTACTTGAAGTAAACACCAATCCCATTGTATTTAACCAGTCTTCGAACAACATAACAAAATTACCGCCAGTCGCAACGCACTGACGCGTTTCGACCTTCATGATCATCAGCGGAATACGACGACAAACTGACTAGCGAGGATCAAACCGCATTGAATATACATGGAAATCAAATTTAGATATGCGGCTCTCACCTCTAGCTTAATCTTGCTTACATTGAGTTTGACTGGAAATATCCGGCTGCACAATTTCTGATACACGACCCAGTCTACGAATATTGTCTTTGTTTGTAGCTTTCGCCACACACACACACATACTCTTATATATATATATATATATATGAAAACTCTAATTACACGAATTGATTGCGCGTTTCGACCTTCCCTCATCATCATCGAAATTACGACGGCAAACTGACTAGCGAGGATCAAACCGCATCGAATATACATGGAAATCAAATTTAGATATGCGATTTGATCCTCGCTAGTCAGTTTGCCGTCGTACTCCGGTGATGATCAAGGAAGTTCGAAACGCGTCAGTGCGTTGCGACTGGCAATAGTTTTGTTATGTTGTTCGACGACTGGTTAAATACAATGGGATTGGTGTTTACTTCGAGCTCGAAAATTTTTACCACGATCCGCGCAATCAATTATTGTCAAATTGTATTGTCTATATATATGTATGTGGCGAAAGCTACAGACAGCTAATGTTCGTGACTGCATAGAAATTGTGCAGCCGACATTTCCAGTCAAGTTCATTGTATGCAAGACTGCTAGATGTGAGAACCGCATATCTTAATTTGATTTCCATGTATATTCAATGCGGTTTGATCCTCGCTAGTCAGTTTGCCGTCGTATTCTGATGATGATCAAGGAAGGTGGAAACGCGTCAGTGCGTTGCAACTGGCGGTAGTATTGTTATGTTGTTCGACGACTGGTTAAATACAATGTGATTGGTGTTTAGTTCAAGCTCGCAAACTTGATTTAAATAATTTTTACCACCATCCGCGCAATGAATTATTGTGCAATTGCTTGCAAAGTTTGTAAATTTTCTAAAAGAGAATAACTTCCCCTTGTAGAGGCCCTGTGGTCACTACCATAAGAGAGCCTCTGAGATACCAGGCTCGGATAATCCATATATGCGGTATGATCATTTAATTTAAAACAACTTATTTCCTCAGAATTAAACTGCATTTCTCAAGTCCAACTGCTATATATATATAATATAACGATAAGTGTGCTCACCCAAATACACTGAAATCCACAGATAACAGAACGATACAGTGGTGACTTTGAAAACAAATATCCACGTCAATTACCTGAAGCAAATTCGAGTTCCTTCCCAATAATTTGTATTAAGAACAATATATAAGAAATGCTTCAAAACTTTATTAACAAAGAGTGTCAACTCCGAATCATGCAGCAGAGCGTACCACGTAACTCGAGATCTCTATTCCAACTCCTTTACCATCATTCACCAAGAAAAGTAAAAGACTTCGAAAATATGTACAAAAGAAACTTCTAAAGAAATTACATTGTATTTAAAAAACACAATATTGTTCTATGAAACCAGCGATAACATCAAATGTACAAAAAATAAAATATGATTTATTTTTATATGAGCTAATTGATGGTTAAATACTGTTTTTTGCGAATAACTAATATATATGAAAGTTAATTTATGTCCAATAAATTAATTAACCTCCATTCGCACAACATTTTCCACCAAAGGAGGAACAATTGCCAAATGTCCAGATCTAGTTCCAACTTAATGCATCTTTATTATTGGATTCATATACGCACCAGTCCACTGGTTTAAGTGGAAAACTATTATGCAATAGCATATCCCCAAAGTTTATAGTGATTAAAACTGTAATCTTTTGGCGTATATTGTGCAAGACACAGAACTAATATGTTTTACAACTTTTTTGTACAGATTCTAGCTTATTTGACAATCCCCTTTTCTTTGGATACCGAGTAGCAGCAGTATATTTCAGTATCGATCTAATCCAATTTATATAAATCTGTAATTTTATATTTCGTACGATAAAATATTTATATTTATTAGTGCCCATTTGTTCATATCACTGCCTACTATCCTTTCAATATGACTCTCAACAGAAGCCGTACAATGAATAGTTATGCCTAAATCCTTAATTTCTTGCATAAGTTTAATCTCAAAAACATCATTAATCTCAGCATCATGAAAATAAACATAATTAAATTCTGTTCTGTTACCTATTTTTAAAGCTCTCGTCTTTTTACTGTTTATTCTCAGCCCTAGTGTTAACAAGTATCTACTTAAATCATACAAATCTAGTGTCACATTATTTTTGGAGAATTCGAAATTTTTTGGATCAATTGGAAAGATTATTTTTAAATCATCAGCGAATTTGCAAACTCGACCGTTAGGGATCTTAGTTTCCAAATGTGCAAATACAATTTTAAATAAAATTGGCCCCAAACTTGATCCCTGTGGAACTCCACTTGTTACCCTTTTCGATTTAGATATCAAATCGTTTACTTGAATACTCATTCTTCGATTATATAAATAGTATCTAAGTAATCTAAAAATATTCGGATCAATATTCAATAAATTAATCGCATTCAAAATAGCACCAAAAGATATAGAGTCATGGACGCCAAATTTGACGTTTGGCTAACAGAAAGCTACAAAACAGCACTGCACTGGTACTGTTAATCTAACGAAATTCATTCTTTAAATGTTAAACCTTTTATATGTCTTATTTTACATATCACTAATTTTTCAAAAGAACGGTTTGTGGGTCATATTTACGGCGTATTCGAATATTTTTAGATATCTGTTGAGGATAGACAAATAACCATCGGTTTACATTACATCTATTCCACATCCCACTATCGATACACTTGCAGGGACATATGTATGAAGCCCTGGATAGTTGAGCCACCAACAATAATTCAATTAAAGTGAAACGAACAGACGGTGTTATTTATGGTCATTAACATGCATCTCATTTTACGATCCAAAAATTTCTTATATATATTTGGAAAGTATTATCTTTATCTAGTGCAGTGGCACTGCATAATTGTTTATTTGAATTTTATGTTTTAATTAATAAAAAATTATTTAATTTTCTGTTGCGTCCAAAAGAATTAAATAATTCGTTATGACGCGACTGAATGTTGGTCTTTGGTCATCTTGGCTCGTGTTCTTTTCTGTATTTTTTGTAAGATGTCTATGTAAGGAAAATAAAGACAATGAAAGTGCATATGGAACAGTTATTGGTATTGATCTTGGAACAACATATTCATGGTACGTCAGGCTAGTTGATCTTTGTTGGCGAATAACGATTTATAGTTATTTTTGTGTTATAGTTAATTATAATAATGAGGATAAAAAACTTTTGTTGATTATATATATATATATATATATATAATATAAGTTTTAATTTGAGGGCATGCTACACTCAATTTCATCATTGCACTATATATTGAAACGTGTTTCTGATTTGTTTGAGAGATTTTATATAATTTTTGTTTTTTGGTGAAAAATAGAACATTCCTAAGAAGTAGGTAAGTCTAATATATTAAAAAAATTAGGGTTGTTTGTTGTAACTCAATCTGATTATATAACCTGTTAACATCGCATTTTATCGATGGTTGTTGTATCAATAAATGTATCGCCTTGATAATGTTTCACTAAGTAGACATACATATATCTGTTGACTAGCGTACGGCATCGCAGTCCGATTAATTATAACGGGTTAAGCATATATCTTTATTTTGGGAGACTAATTCAGTTTATTTCTAAATAATACGTAGGATATTAAATTGTTTCGTCATCAGTGAACTTTCACATTTGAATCGTAGATCAAAGTTTTCCTTTGAAAATTAGGATCGAATTAGAATTGATACTTGTGTGGATAACGCTTTTGGTTTTCCCTCCATATGTCACGAGAATAAAGGAAGTAAATGATATATTCTTTTTTCCTACTTGTTTTCTAACAAAAATCATTATTTTTTACTTTTATTACTTGTGAATTCAATTTGATATTTTAATAGTAGCATGTGTGTAATTTTGCTGAGTTATATCTATTTAGTTTTCATATACAACACGTTAAACGATATCCGTATGTTGTTTGCCTGTTACGTTAGGTAATTCGTTTTATAGTATGATTAATTTTGAGAATAGAAGTCTATTCTGAAAGAAGTAAGTAATTTTATTTATTATTTCATTATAATTTCTCTAGATATGTAACTTGAATTTGTCTTAAATGTATGAAAATCTAATTATTTAATTCATTTAATCATTTCAATTAAATAGAGCGCTGGGTCAGATTTGACTAATAGGACCAATCAGAAAGTGTACGTCTTAAAAATGTCGCTTGGAGTTCTTCCAGTTTTTTAGGCAGTGCATTGCTTTTGCGGTTCCAAATAATGGTTATGTATTGGAGATTAGGGTTTATAAATGTATTTTAATAATAAGCCTAAACTCTGTTGGCTATGTTTGCCTTATTTTGAAATTAATTAAATGTTTAGCTTTCAGTTTAATGGTGTTAATATGCCGTTTGGGACATAATTTATTTGTAATAATTTCTCTTATGTGTTTTATTAGAACTCTTTGAGGAATAATTTCCACATACTATAACATGTTTTATAAAAGTAATACCTTTTTACCGAATTTTAAGAGGGCTAAATTAGATGTTTTTAATTTTAAGTAATATATTTTGGCATATATATTGGATGCTCTGTAGAACTTCTTGGAAGTAAAGCAATGATTGAGCTATACTTGTTGGTTTGTTTGGATAATCTATTGTTGTTTCATTAGTATACTTGATAATTTTACTATGTTTAATTGAAATATTTATACAACGCAATAAAATTTCAAAGTAAAGTGGACTTGGTTTTAAACCTTGTTGAACTCCGGCAATGATGTGGGTTATATAGCATTTGGACATATGCGACGAAAATTTGTCTGTGAACCGAGGATTTAAAATGAATTCCATTATATTTGAGCACAGATATAGGTTGATAAGTTCCTTAACGATTAGATTTATGGATATTTTTTTCAAAAGCCTAAAAGATTTCTATAAATATTACAATCTTGTCTTTGTTGATTGATAAATTGTATTTTACATCATTTAGCATATTAATCATATTCGTTGTATACAATGGAATGTGAATAAAAATATGTTGATGGAGGCCTTCAAATTAAAATAGCCGTTCAATCCTTTTAATAATGGTATTTTCTAGAAGTATAGTTAGTGATTGAGTGCTAGCTGTGAATCTGAAATCTTTGAATTCACTAGACATTTGTTTTTATATTGGGACGTCAAAAAGTTATTGTAATTATACGGCGATTCTTTCTGTAATTTTATTGATTGAAGGAGCATATTGCCAGAGATGCTGGAATGGTCCGTTTTGTGCCTGGATTTTATGGAACATATGGCTCTCACTATTGTATCTCATGAGCTATTTTTGATCTTCAGGTGGTCTCAATGTGACAATAGCAATGGTAGAGATTAATTATTTGCCCCTTGTTTGCTAGAAACAAATAAGCTCAATTGGCGAAGTCGTATTTAGAAGCCTGCCTAAAATTATTAATAAAATAAATAACTTTCCTGACTGGAGAAATTCTTGGCCTGTGTTCAATTTCTCTTAAATAATTTTCTCTACTTTAGTATATCTTTATTTTTTTACTTTAGTTTTATTTTTTATTTGTTTTAGTTTCTTTATAAGAATAGTCGGTACATGCGCTAGCCTTTCGAATATATTTCTACATTTCCTTAGTGATATCGCATGATTAATGATGAAAGATGTTAGTGTCATTGTTGATTCTTTGCGTTACAAATATTTATTAGGGGTGTATTCTCGCTAGTATTTTGCTTGTTGCTAATTTATGCAATAATTGTGCATTTTATTTGTGCGAAAGAATATCTAATTGCGAGAACTGTAATTGTTGTTGCAACAAAATGTGTTCGTAATCACCCTGTGGCATGTAATACCTGTTTCAATTATCTCAACAGTGAATACGAGAACAAGATAACTTGATTTTCTAGTCGGCTGAGCATCTTATTTAATGAGTCCAGATTGACTTAAATTTTTGAAAATTTCTTTTAGTAGAACTTAAGCTATTTCGAAGGTTCGGTGAATTTAAAATCTATAATTATTCCATTGGTGAAAATGTTCTTGTTAATTATATTCTCCAATGTATTATAAAATGTCATATCGGTTAGCACGCCTGTTGAAGGTACACGAATTTGCATGCCAGAAGTAAGTCAGTCCCATGATGTGAAATTTTTATGTGGTTTGAAGTATGCATAGGGCAGAAAGTTAAGGTTCCTTGTAGAGAGATTTCGGTGCTACCACTTTTGTTGGTGACCCTATCCGCTGGTATTACTGTGTAATTTGAAATTTCAATTTCCTATTCATGTTCTATAAGATTGGACTATGTTTTCGCGACCGAAATAATGTGAACTTTTAGTTTAGAGGTAAATGCACGGAGGGATAATAATTTTAGCCGCAGAGATCATGCATTTAGATGCAGCATATATAGTTTGACTGAATTTAGCACTGGGGCTAAAATGATTGGACTACGCTCATGTTGAGTTTGTTACTTGTTTAGATTACTTACTAATTGAATTTCTGTAGTGGATGTCGAGTTCTTAGTGCTCTTTTTTAAATTTCTATTTAACCTTATTTGGTAATAATCTATGTTTTATTTTAATAGTGAGTTTAGAGCAAAATGTTCTACTTTTATTCGTTTTTTTATTATTTCGTGTAAAAAACTTTTAAGTGGTTTTTTATGTTTTGATTTGAGAGGGTTGTGGGATTAACTGATAACTTTTGTATGGTTATTTTATTACCTTACAAAATTCGGGGTATTTAAGTTGCATGTGATGACTTTATAATTACAGATTGTGTAAGTTTTACTTTTGATTGTTTGATCTGTTTTAAGATTGATCTACGTGCAGCTTGAGCATAGGTAGATTTGGCTTTTTTATAGATAGATTTTCTGGAGCTGTGTTGTTGGTTTGTGATTACCTGAAAATTATTAAGCAATATATGCAAGTTTGAGATTGGTAGAACTCTACCCTGTTTCTATTGGTATAGAAGCTGTGTCCGTGGTGTGAATAGCAGTGAATGTTTTGTGATGGAGACTCCAGGATACTGGATGTAGGGCTGACACTGATTAATATGGTTTTTCCCTTTGTATAATGGCTTTTACAGACTTGATCTTACCAAGTATGGATTTAAGGCTATCATTGACGTCTGCTCTTGTTTCCTATTCAAAAAATACTACTAAATGTTCGGATTTTCCTGATTTTAACTGTAATCGAAACGTGTGTTAAATTCGATAGTTTGGCTGGAGAGTGTGTACTAAAAATTGCATTGCGTCCTGAGTAATTTTTTTCATGGAGATTTAAAAACCGATTATCCTTGGGTTCATGCTTATCTGAAATATGTTTATGAAGCGATGATTTTATCGCTTGATGCAGTTAACATTAATTAATATTTCCCTCGGATACGTGAAGTTTTTCTTTACGCATAAATACTTGCCACTAAAGTGGCAAGGAAATTTCCAGGAGCCTAATTTAATTTTACATTTTGAAGAAAATTACAATCAATAGCGTGTACACAATACTATATTAGTCACAAATTGATTAAAAAAGAAACAGGCAAAAATTAATTTCTATATATATTGCATATAAATGTGCAAGAATTTATATTTCTTTTAAAATAGCCCTTATTCAAAATATTGTAATAATAAAATTTATAAAAAAATTAACAGACAGCGCAAGCTAATTATAGAATATCCAAGGAAAAAATATTGACGGTTCAATATCGATATACGAGAACCTTAAACCACTTATCAGATAATAAAATATAAATTTAAAAAGTCAACATATAAATGTAAAATAGGATACTGTATAGGTGAGTGAGAAAATGAAACACTTATTTATAATGATCACGGTGGGACAGGTAAATTTTTTTCAAAAATTCCAACAAATAAGTAATAATAAATGTAGCGTTACTAAATCAAATCAACTTTGATTCTAAATTCTTAATAAATCAACATGTATTATGATAACACCGATCAGATCAATGCTATTGCGACAATGAAGGAACTATTAATAATAAAAAATTCAATAGCCTAGCGGAAGACCAGACATTTCCATACCTTTTAAAGATTTTCTTTTTCAAATTGTAGTTTTTATTATTGTTTTGTATAATTTTTAGATCTGTCGTATGATTATTTCTATTGCCTGGTCATAGAACTCGCCTTTACAGCTATAAACAAGCTTAATTTTAGTACTGCAGTGGCAGCAGTTACTTTTCTATGTGTATAGGTCCTATTATAAATTTTATCACATTTAATGACAATTCTTGTAGGATAGATATTCTTCAAATGCACAAAACTTTTATTATCCTATGTAAATTTGAAAAATACAATTAAAGTTACAAAGTAGCGCTTTCGCTCCATCATGTCAACTGGTTTTACTAGAAGCATGAACCAATAAAAAAAGACGTTATGCTTAGAAATAAAAACAGTCCACATTAAAAAGGTACACAAAACTAAATTTTAGACTAAATGTCGAGAAAAGAAGACATAATACTAAACACAGTTATATATGGTGCTTGAATAAACGCCTGATTATCAAGATACTCATCAGGCGAAATGCATTTGGAATGCTCCATTGAGGTTAACATCCCAAACTTTTCAGTTAAATACCTTAGCCTAACTCCATTCAATTCATCGGTCATATTCTTGATGTCTTCAATCTAAAACCGGCATTCGGAATAATACAAATTAAATACTTTAATAATATAAAATATATTTAGGCTGCCAAATGAACATTTTATAGACGGGTAAGCTACTTCGCACAGAAATTAGTGTGGTCGATTAAATTCTAAAGCAAAACTTAATAAAAAGCACTTGAATTTTTGTCTAACACAATTCACAAACTAATAGATAGTGACGCATCCGATTATAAGATCATATTTTATAAGTGTCGAACAACTAATTAGAATTAAGTTGAAGTCGGTACACCGGCATACCATGATGTACCGTTTACTAGAAAAAGGGTAAGGATAACTGAAACCAAGTACTAACAAATAACACAAATTATTAACATAAATGTTAACACAGATTTTCGAAAATATATTGTAATAAATCTTTCAAGCACGATATTTTTCTAAGAAACCATCAATAATTCAAACTTTGAATAAATTTGTTTTTATGCTACCTGTGTTATAACTAACTGATGATCATTCCCAGTTAATTGCTAGATTGGAAACCTGTATGATAAGTTCGTTGGTACCCTTCATTAGTCCAGAATTCATCATAACTCTTAAGTACAAAACAATAAGACTTTATCAGCTTGCCGTCGAGCTTTGAATATGACCATAGTAGGTTAATATGTGTAACTGACGGTAGTTTTGCTATTTTGTGTGACTAATTATGTACAGTACAACACATTAAGCTGGCAAACATTATTTAAAGAAATTTTACAACGATTCGCGTGATCACTGTTTTTTATTGGTCAACTTATACACGTGTAGAAAAAATTGGTAAAAGTTCATTTTCGTGACTGTATAGGTATCGGGCAACTGAAATATATGGTCAAATAAAAGATAAGCAAGACTGCTAAGCGTAAGAACAGCATATCGAGATTTTCATTCGTTGTATATGCATTGCATTGCAATTCTCGTTAGTCAATTTGCTGTCGTGATCTGATGATACCCATACAAAATCAAAACGCGTCAGTACGCATGACTGAAATTAATTTGGCCATGTTGTGCGAATCGTTATATACAGTGGGATTGATATTTATTTTAAGCTTGGAAATTTGATTTTTTTTAAATTTTTGCACGGACTGTGAACTCAGTGATTGTTTAAATTGTTAATTTAATTTCAGTGTTGGAGTATCTAGAAATGGACGAATCGAAATAATTGCTAATGATCAAGGTAATCGTATAACACCATCATATGTTGCATTTGGACCGAACAACCAGAGATTAATTGGAGACGCTGCCAAAAATCAATTGACGACAAATCCAGAAAATACTGTTTTCGATATCAAGCGTATTATTGGACGTACATGGGATGATGAAAAATTGAAAAATGATGTCAAACACTTTCCTTTTAAAGTAAGACTACAATTAAGAAAATATCTGAAAATAAAAAAACATGATTTTTTTCTGCTTGTATTACTAATACTGTATATCTTTATTTATACATCACTGCACCTTCAACCACCCAAGTGTCTGGCATAGCGTTTTAGCCTCTGTTGCTTGACATACTATTTGTACTTTTACTTATATTTCCCGAAATACAAGCAGTAACCATTTGCCAATTTTCAGTTTCTATACTATGGCATTGTCTTTAATAATATATGACAATATTGTATGCTCTATGTGCAAAAGCCGTCAGTCCAAATGGTACAATTTTGTAATAAAACCTGTTATTAACAAACGTAGATAGTAAAAATATAATTTCTCAACTGATCTGAAGAGTAACGTATTACAATATATATGCCATAAAATTAATCGATCTGATAACACTACGTGCACAGTTGGAGGCTTTCTCTTTTTCAGTCTCACTTTTATACGAACCAGAGGTGAGAAAGCATAAAGCATTGTTAGAATCATTCAACAAATTTGTCTTTGAAATTAATAAATAGTTTATTATTCGTTATGTATGATTTAGCCAAAGAGATTGAATTTAGGATTCAGTTAAAATAATGATCATTTTTGGAATTATGACTATCGTTTCCATTCAGTTGAATTTTAAAATTAATTTAATGTTTTAAGGTAAAATACAGTTAATTTTATAGAATTATTCTACGTTTATTTTGCTATAGGTAGCGCAGAAAGACAATAAACCTTTTATTGAGGTTTTAGTGAATGACGAGAAGAAATTGTTTGCACCAGAAGAAATAAGTGCTATGGTTTTATCTAAAATGAAGACTATTGCGGAAGAGTACCTTGGTACTAAGGTTACTCATGCCGTTATCACTGTCCCTGCCTACTTCAACGACGCTCAGCGGCAGGCAACTAAAAATGCCGGTACAATTGCAGGTAAGGTATAAAAGTAATAATTATTTTGTATATTCGTTTTTAGAAAATAGCATCCAATAGAGCAAAACTATTTAAACGGTAAAACTCTTTTCAATCTAATCGCTATATTTACCTGAAGTGTGTTATGATTAACACGGAATTCCTAATGGGAATGGATGGCTTTCATTTAAATATTGGTTAATCATAAATGATCTGACGACCAAGTCTTACAAACAACTTTGCACTGAAGAGTCTGGTTGTGAGGCGTCTTTGGCCAAAGCTACTTTTAATAGCCGCAACTCGCTTAACTTCCGCCACTTCCATTACAATTCTTATTGTTAAATATGCAATTAAACTGAACATGACGATTCAAATGATATCGGATCGTTGGCATTTCAATAGTAATAGCAAGATTCCCAAAAATTTTATTATACCATTAGTTTGTGCCAACGTCTTTCGGGTAGAAAATTTTGATGGCTACGGGCCACATATGAACTTGCTTTTAACAATATATGCCATGCTTAATACAAAAAATTGAACAGGTGACAGTTGATGTCATTAGAGTCGATAAGCCAGGCCTGGTTTTTGTTTTGTCATGTTCAGAAAAAGTGTTTCATATTAACTGAAGATCTTTATTTCAAATTTAATAATTTAAGCGAAATTTAAATCAATTTTAACTGCTATAATTTTATTTTATCAGCAAAAACAACTCAAAGGTGGAAATAAAAATACTGTATATTTTTTAAAGTAAATTAAGGCTTTAAAATTATAAATAATGGAAATAATCGTATGATATAGCTTAATGTTTTCCTCGATAGGATTTTTACGTATTAATTCCAGAAAGAACTAAACGATTCCATGCACAAGTAAGGTTTGTTTTAGCTAGACTATATAACTAGATGATCTGTGGCACAAAACGGGAAAATATAATTTAATGGAGTACCTTACGTTCATATACGATAGGCCGTTTCGTTGTTCTCAATATATAATACAGCTTTTTTCGAGATATTCTTGTGTTCTCGCAAATTTTTGCAAACTGGTTATTTTAAAACGAATGTTTTTTTGTCATTAGATTGAGTAACACTAACAAGTTCGAAGCGCTGTTTCACTACAGAAACTTTGCCAACTTAGAGCGAAATACGTTTCCATTTCTTCGCGTCTAGTTCGTTATTTTGATTTATTTTGTCCTGGTTAAGAATTGATTAATAATGTTTACTTTGGTCACGTTTGAACTACAGGTCAACGCAATAATATAAAGTCGCTGCACAACCGATACGAATTAATGTAAAATCGTATATAACACTTAATTTTCACTGTTTTGTTTTTAAATTATGTGCATCAAGGGGATATTTTAATTTTAGAAATATCGTCTTTAACATATCATGTATGCAAATTGCGCGATAAACTATAATATCTCGCAAAATTTGACAATTTTATGATAGGTACTGAAAAACGCAGAAACAAACTATATTTAAAGATATTGTTCGACCTTACACAAGTGTTATTTCATAAAATATTTTCAACGAACTAGTTAAGGATACATCTTTGTTTACAAAATGATAATTTCAAACATTTTATTAGCTTTAATCATATATCATATTTAAATAATTACGTTTGAGTTCGAACTTCTCTACGAATAAGAATACCAATAGCATTATTTTACCATAAATCAGCTTATGTGTTGGCAGCATGGAAATTTAACGTTTGCTTTCTCGTTGTCTAAATAAGTGCCAAATTACCGTTTATTTTATTTGAAAAAATGAGCTTTCAAAAATATAAGTATTTAAAAATGAAAGAACAATGCCTTTGTCAAGAAAAGGTATATATTCCCTTTTGTTATACTGGATTAATGACTTAGATTTTATCAAATTTTGACCAAATTAAGGTCTGAATGTTCTACGAATTGTTAACGAGCCCACTGCTGCAGCTATCGCTTATGGCCTTGACAGAATGAAAAAGAAGGCGGATAAAGAGAAAAAAGAAAGCCAAATACTCGTTTTTGATCTAGGTGGTGGGACATTTGATGTCTCTATTTTGGCGATTGATGAAGGCGTGTTTGAGGTAATTGCTACCAGCGGCGACACTCATCTTGGCGGTGAAGATTTTGACCAGCGAGTTGTGGACTATTTTACTGAAGTAAGAATTTGATAAAACATAATGAATTGATCGATTATACGTCTAACTTTCATAAATGATTTTTTTATTCAGCCATTTTATGCATTTTTAATTTAAATTGGGAAATAGATAGTGTATTGATGAATAAATTATAGACCTATTTTACTGTAAGTTTATTTTAACACTTCAATTTATTGATGCAGTTGTTTTTAAACTTGCTTCACAGTTTAGCAGAGATATGTGTCAGATCCATTTAAGCCAAATAGCAACAAAAGCAAAATATAAATAAATGATAAAGGATTCATTATCACGATAATTATTAAATGAATGATAAACTTCAAATAATGATCTGATAAAAAAAAATTACAAAAACGCTATCCTGTTTTCCTTAATAGAAATGCCAGTATTATATGGCCGATACTTTTTCCTTATACTTAAATAATAGCAAGAACATTTTTGTTAAAGTTAATATTTAAACTAATCTAAATATATTTCAATGGGCAATTTTAAGTTTGACCACCTATATTATAGACTCTTGTGTTTAAGATTACGTGTGGACTCCTCAAATATTAACGTTTCCGAAGGCATTTTCGTCTTGCAACATTATAAATTTAATTCAGCAAGATGCTTTTTAACTATCCTACGGATACTTTTTGTAGTTCATACCGAATATTGCATTTATTTAAAGCTCTATATTGCAACATTAAAGCAAAATTGTAACAGTCGTTTTGCGATAAATTTGCGCTCTGATTTTTCAGCTCATCATCTAATCAATTGAAAACACGATTTTTAATTTAATTACTATGAAAAAACTTTTTTTAAACAATCGTTATCCTTTCCTTATATTAACGTTCTCTACTACATTAACGAAATTTTGACTAAGATCAGCACGCGTTTCGAGAGACAACACCAGAATATGGTTCGCCCTTTCATAGTATAATATACTATATATATATATATATATATATATATATATATATATATATATATATATATATATATATATATATATATATTGTTACAGTACACTTTATTTCTTAAGATTAATATTGCGGTTCATTCCTGGGTAAACCTTTAAAAAATATATTAATTGAAATTTCAGCAGATCATCTTAATTGGAAAATTAGTTAACTAGTAAAGGAGAATGCAAAATTTAATTTTCTATTTTCCTCATTTAGCTTACATTTCCGCTTCTCATCTATGCAATTCCTGCAGCAAAGAATAGAATTTCGTTGAAATGCCGTCACAAAATTTTAATTTATTACTTTGTTTTGTATTATTTTAGGTGTTTAAAAAGAAGAAAGGCAAAGACATTAAATCAAATTCACGCAGTCTACAGAAATTGCGTCGGGAGGCTGAAAAGGCTAAGCGTACATTGAGTACAGCTCATAGTGCTAAAATCGAAATCGAATCGCTAATTGATGGTGAAGACTTCAGTGAAACTCTCACACGAGCCAAATTCGAAGAGCTAAATGCGGTAGGTTTACTCATATATCTCATACCCAGGCATCTTTTCGCAGTTAAAATTTGATACGGTCAAATTATACTGATAAAAACATTTCATAAACTACTACTTGCATCTCGTGCGTATATTGTATCACATTTATAAGCAATACCCATTCTACTAAAACTAATATAACTTTACGTATATTATAAAACAAATACTAATCAAAAGAAAGATTTAGAAAAGACTTTCACAATGATTAGATCTTCACTTATTGGGATAAATTCTACACAGATAAAAGCTTTATATGCGGGTTCTCGATTAGTTAATCTACCAAGGCCTTGGTTATGACAGAGAATAGTATAATACAGCGCTTTCCGAGCACATAAAAAAGTGTCTTTTGAAAGCTCAGTTGTTAGTTCCGCAAAAACTAAAATTTAAGTGAGAAGTTAACCAACGGAAATTTTTTTATAAAGCATGCTTCTCTTATGCTTTTTGTTTTTTCCCAATTGCGAAATGGAAAAATCACATTAAGTCAATACCGAAATCGCGAGCAGTTTCTAGCAGACAAGAGGTTACAAATCGTATTTTGGAAATACCTCGCCTCATTCGTATACAATAGTCGAAGAGAAATTTCTTTAATAAACAATTTCTATCATTTTTTCACATTGTAGCTCTTATTATTATTTTTTGTTTCAGGATCTATTCAAATCAACGCTAGAGCCAGTTAGAAAAGTTTTAGAAGACGCAAAACTTCAAAAGTCGGCAATTGATGAAATTGTACTAGTTGGCGGCTCCACACGTATACCGCGTATCCAGCAATTGGTCAAAGAATTCTTCGACAACCGTGAGATAAACACTGGAATTAATCCGGATGAAGCGGTTGCCTACGGCGCAGCCGTTCAAGCAAGTGTACTTGCCGGAGACACTTCTTCTGGAGATCTATTGCTATTAGATGTCTGTCCATTGACCCTTGGAATGGAGGTATGCGCGCACTAGTTCAACTGTCTGAATTTCATAAAAACCACATTACAGACTGCATTGAAAAAGTATATATTTTTAGATTTACATTGCTTACATTATTTTGAAAATAACATCATTTCTGCTGGTCTAGCAAATAGAAATAATAATTTATGTTTTCAAAATTCATGTTTTTCTATCACGTGCATATGAACAGAGTACAGGTATAATGGTGTATACGTTATAAGACATGGTTAAGTAATTGATTAAAATTGAAAACAAAAACAATTTCAAACTTTGGATTTAGTACGGAAATTATGCTATAAGGCGGAACTGTACGTTTGCTTGTTCTAAATTATTTTTATCATTTTTTCTGATGAAATAATTCTTTACTGCTTTTTATTGCACAGTTACAAGGTGGTGCCATGGCAAAATTGATCCCTAGAAATACTCCAATTCCAACTATCAAACGTGACATATTCACTACTATTCGTGACAATCAGCATTCAGTGATGACCGCAGTCTACGAGGGCGAACGAGCTATGGTGAAAGACAATCATTTTCTGGGACAGTTTGAATTAACAGGCATCGCGCCGGCTCCCCGCGGTGCTCCGCAAATCGAGGTGACGTTTGAGATTGATGCTAACGGTATCCTGAAAGTAAGCGACTATATCGCCTTATTTTGTTTTTTTTTACCGGGAAAACCGCCATTGCATGGGCGTGATCTGATTAAATAATACAGTATCCTTCAAAATATACTGGGATCCAATTGGTGTTGCTTGAGCAAAATTTAAAAAATGTGTTTTGAAATTATTTAGTTCGCTGCCTCAGAAAAGTGTTCAAATATTGTTTTAACTTAAAAGGCAATCACAACCTTGGAGTGGTCAAAGGGTTTAGCTTGTGAAACTCTTATAATAGCTATGATTTGCGTCACCACCAATTCCTGGTTAAAAACGTCCAACTTGTGATAGGCATATGACAGACCTATTTTCGCTAACAGATGAGTGAACAAAGATTGTCATTAGTGTCTTAAATTGAAATGCCACGGGCAAATAATGTAAGTGGACATTCAAGGTATTTTGCTGTTGATTCTCCGTATCTTTATCTATATTGAGCCATACACTTCAGGCAAAACTTTATCACGTTGTATAAGTAAGGTACAAAACGTCGAGTCCAGCTTATTTATACATACAATTTTCTTCATTAAACATGTTTGATTGTTTACAATTTTGCTTCTCTTATAGTATATTTTTCTGATCTATGCAAATTGTATTACCATCACGTTGTTTTAGTATTTTTCATTAAATTATGGTTGATTCCTCAAAATCGTGGTACGACTTTTATTTAACTTTAACCACTTACCAACGCTGATTCACCTTAACATAAAAGCATACGTTCATTTGCACCAAAAAGCTTAAAAGTATATATAAACAACACAAATAAATACATGCATACATATAAATGCTCATACAAATGAATATATTCATGCATACATGTATGCACATATATATATATATATATATATATATATATATATATAATTATATATATACATTATATATATATATATATATATATATATATATATATATATATATTTATGATGTCCATTCCTTTTTAATTTACCACAGTATTCTTATAAATAGGAAAACAAATAGCAAAGTGGATAAAGGCCATTTATTATATATATATATATATATATATATATACATGGAAATATACATATATTCATCCGCGTATATGTACATTAATAGATGCATGCATACATGTTTGCATAAATGCATATGTGCATTCCTACACACGCACATACATGCTCTCATACATAAATTCATGCACAAATGCATGAAAACATTATTTGCTTCGCAATTAACGTTTTCAAAGTAGTGGATGGTTTGAGGAAGAATAAGAGAGTGTCACAAATGCATGTATTGTCACAAAACTCTAGGAAATATGTGTCAATTATCAAATAACGAGGAGTTAATGAATGTGTCTTGAGTTAAATAGATGGCTAGATTTGGATCTTAACTTTTGTTTGTACAGTTTAGCGACCTTGAAATGTTCAGATTTTCTCTATTTATGCAAAACAGAGTCAAGAGATGAACAATAATCTCAGAAGAGTTTTGTATCAGAGCTGTGCTTTTTTTTCATCGATCATTGTTTTGCAAACCATACAAATTTTTAAAGTAGCGCCGAAGAATTTTGAGTGATAAAAAAATTTCTGCTATTATACCGCTAATTTAAATAAAATTAATATTTCTATTCATATTACATTGAAGTTATTTGATTTCTTACTTTAATTTATTAAAACTGCAATATGTATGTTTGAAATACAAGAGCCCTTATTCAATAACGTTCATTCATTTAATAGAATTGGAGTATTTCTTAAAAGAAATGTAATGGTTGGCAAATATATTTTTGTGTATTTAATAACTCAAATTTACATGTATGTTACAGACATGGTTGACACACACCCAAATTCAGCTGCGAGTCTACACTAACTATACAAATTTTGGTTCAAGTAAAAGTTACTGGATTATAGTTTTATCGGGAACAATGCTTTTACTAAGTCACTCCAATAAAAATAAATTTAAAATTAAGTTGCACAATTTTCGGTAAATTTACTTTTTCCAAGAAAGTGGATGGGTACAAGCAAGTGAATTATAGAAAATATGTTCAATTTATAAAATCAAATATGGTTTTCCCTATCATATTAAGAAAATTTCATGTTTCGATTTTATTTCAAGCATTGAATGCAACTATCTATTAGCGGCACAATAGAATAAAAATAAAATAATTTTTTTTAAATTTTCTTTTGTTACTTTTTACGTTTTGTAAGATAGGAGATTGTTTTAAAATTATATGGATAGTCAATGCTTCAGAACTATTTAACATAAGGGACGTTTTATTTGAAATCTATTTAAAGCTCAATAACATGCTCTGTCTTGGCTAATTGTTAAGATAATTTGTTTAAAATTTCCTTATTGCTTTTGTAGCATGAACTTAAATTAACTCAAAAATTTCTAGACATATTATGTCAAATTTTTGATTCTGGCCGATCACCTTGCCTTCTAGTACATATGATCGAAATTATAATCGATTAATTTAGTTGTAAAAAATTAAACGTTAACCAGCTCATCTTTATGTTTATTATTAAAGTTCGCTGACATTACCATGTATTCACATGTTCTATAAAGAAATCAATGATTTATCGATTGACGAAAAACTTTTTTGTCAAATTATCACATGAGTATATGTTGTGGCAATCATTCAAAAAATCGATAGAACTAACGCGTGATATTAAATGGTGGATTGTATTTTATTCCAAGCTTGTTTGATAAAATACTTCTGTTTATAACAATATGCCAGTTTATATATATATATATATATATATATATATATATATATATATATATATATATATATATATATAAGAATTGACAAAGACGATCTTGTGTGATCTAGTTAAAAATGAGTTTCAAGATTTTCTTATAGACACCAATGATATCAAAGACCTCATATTAGCATGTACAAAGAACGTGCAATTTACATTTAAAGGGAAATGCTACCGTCAGATTAATGGTGTAGCCTTGAGAAGCTGCACTTTATCCCTCCTGCAAGATGTATACATGCATAATTTTTAACCAATGAGCCTAAATTATATAATTTACTAGTGCGCACTCCATAAAAGGTATGTAGATGATATATTATTGTTAATAACAGACGCAGAAAACCCATCTCAAATCCTCAAATAAGCCAATGGACACGATCCTGACATCAAATTCACTCTCGAGGTAAAGAAAGACAATAGTTTTCCCATACTGGAAATCTAACTCATTCGAGAAAATAATGGTAATTTGACACTGACCATACATATAAAGTCCACTTTCACCGAGCAATACGTTTACTACAACAGCAGTGTGCCAAAATCTCAAAATCTAGAAAACAATCAGGAAGATCTGCACGCAACACAAGCTCGAGGAAGAACTGAGCTTCCTGAAAAACAAACTTTTGTTAATAAATAAACATCCAGATAGTTCATTTGTGTAAACATCAGACAACGTCATATTCGCACTAGAGAGGATACCAAAGATCAATTGCCAATTCTCTCCAAATCATTCATAGTCTACAAATTATCATGTATGTGCTATAGCATATATATTGGACGTACGAAGAAGTAATTGATCAACAGAATCCAGAAAAACTTACCGCATAAATCTATTTAAAAAACGTATTTCACCGTCAAGAAAATCAGCTTTTTACAAACATATGTTGGAAACGGGGCACCCAGCCAATTTGGCTAATTTCTCAATTCTACACAAAGCAAAATCATAAAAATTATATATATATATATGTATATATATATATATATATATATATATATATATATATATATAAAGCCCTTATAGAAAGCAGTAAGCACCTGGCCTAAACATTCAAAAGTTTCATCAACAAGAATTTACTAGCATTTGGGTTACCACATTTGCTTAAATCTGCTATTGTGATTATTGTACTGTGTTGCCTGAGGATGGTGCTGGAAAGTAGGCACCGAAACGTCGCCAGTAAACAAAGATGTGATAGAACCGCATTTCCAGTTGAACGAATAAGAAGTCAACCCGATCAAAGACGAAACAAAATTGGAAAATGTGATCAATCGGATCTTTTTGTAACTGCCCGTGTACAGCTATTACCCGCGTACGCAAAACGCGGCATTGGAATAACTGCATGAAATACTCAGCTTCCATGGCGCAAACTATTGGTTTTATGACAAGTAAATGCTCAAAGATTCGATTTTTTGTCACTGCAATTCGTACTGCTAATGAGAGCGGCCTAAATTTAAATGAACCTAGTCTGACATTTTAATTGCATTTTCTATTTTACACGATATTCATTTGGTACGTACAATATATATGAAATATTTTTTCTTTCATAGTACTTTAATGCAATATTAACTCTACAGTTGGAATAGTGCATATATTAAAGTGACTTATTAAGGCCAATTGAGTAGAAATTTAGGTTGTAAACAATAGTAGTGGGCGTTGACTTAAGGAGAAAACGGACCAAAGCATTGATTGATATAAAACAGAAAACTGCATTCAATTTTTGGTATTTGTGACGCATAGATTCTTAATTACGGCTCTGAATCAAATACCCGAGAATTCAATCTATGACAACATGTTATATTTAATATTGAAGAATGCCAATAAACACGTAATCAAATATATAGTGGTTAAAGGGCGTAATACCGGCTCCTACTGATGAGTCGCCAGTAAGCACGAAATGAATGTGCATGAGATTATACTTTCCGTTCATGCTGCCTTTGGTTTATCCTTCTGGTCACAACTGAACTAATTTGTTACTAGGTTCGCAAAACCTAATACATACTTACATATATATTAGGTCTTCGCAACAAACAGTATTTAGACCTAATACTTTGTTGCTCAAGTTGAACATGGTTGACTTGTTTGTCTTAATTACAAGAAAAAATGTGTCCGTCATTTATTACGCCAATCTTGATCTGACTGAGAATATAACGACCTATTGGACACGCACCATATGCTGCTCTGAGTATTTTTTAAGAAAAGAATCTGTCGAAGGGTAACAACGGTTCAGCTTTTCAACTTATTATTGCGTCAAAATATTTTACTTTCACTCACCTAAATGGTTATTATATGTCATATGGATAATATTTTAATCCTCTCTTTCGATTATCTTCGTCAAAATCTGCACTTCTTCCTTCAGAAACTGTGTCAGTTTGTGGCGAGAATTTTTCTGATCGGTGACTATTATAAATGTGAATCCTGACGAAAACAGCCGGAGGGTCTGATCTAAATACTATAGGAAGGACAAGAAAAACTATTAGATAGAGTGATAGAAAACTATTTCAACAGCATATTAATAGCTGCAAAAATTATCTACTGGGCAGTAGGTTTATAGACACTTATAAAAAGTGATCGGACTTGCGCAAATAATGCAGTCTTATACGAATTTGTAAAGGAGAGTTCTTAGTTTAATACTAAAATTGTCGGCTTTTAACCATTGTGTAGCTTGCCTTCCTTTGGTGACCTATATTAGCTATATTTCGCCGATATGGTAGTAAAAATCTCTGTAAGCCTCTTGGTATAGCAGTTTTGCTGATCCACGATAGTTTGGTAACATTTTAGATATATTTTATAGTTATCGTAGGTGCTTTCGGGTAAATCGTTTTATAATAGCTGCTTTAGCCATACACGCTGTGTTATTTATAGCTGCGTATTTTCCAACTAAATTGTTTTATAATATTTGTAACCTCTTATCATATGAATGTGCAAAATATTGAGTTTAGTACAATTGAACTCAAAAGTTGGCAAGGATAAAATTTATTTTTTTTAAATTGCAAAAAATATCTCGCCAAATATGAGTTGTCAAATTCACTATCCGCTGGATTATCATAACGGGGATTTTATGATATAAATGAACAGTGAAGTATTAAAATTTATTTTATATTAGTTTTATACATTTTGTAACATTAAAAGGTTAGTGCTGAAGACAAGGCAACATCGAATAAAAACGAAATTACAATTCAGAATGACAAGAGCCGGCTTAGCAAGGATGAGATTGAAAAAATGATACAGGATGCTGAGAAGTTCAAAGAACAGGACGACGCAGTAAGTACAGCTCTAAGCTCTCAAACACACAGTTACTGATTATATTATATACGTATATATGCGAATATAAACGAGAAATTGGCAGTCTTACTCGGATATAGTCACGCATAAATCGGAAATATTTGTAAAAAGTGTGAATTAAGCTTAAATTAAAATAATTATCTAAATAAGCAACAGAATCGTAGCCATCTAGACTCTCGTATAATAAGAACGATAAACTACTTTTCACAGCATTGACGCTGTGCTAATAAAAATACATATTCACTTGAAAAATCAGCGATTGCATTTGTATGTATAAGCTTTTCTGTATTCAATGACTTCTTATAATTCTTCACTTATCTACTTTTGTTTATTCGGCTAGGATGATCTTGTATTTCTGCTGATTAGAAAGAACAATTAGATATTTGAATACTTTTGAAAAACGTAAACAAAAACTTTTTTACAATAGAAATCTATAGCTCGATTCTTTATAAATGTTTAAGAGGTTCAGGATAACATTTAAGCTGCAATCCGAATAATCCATAACAAGATAATTATTATCAGCCTATTAATGTACCTGGCACCCTTAGTGATACGAGGCAGGACAGCATAAGACGATATTTTTAAGCATATTTACTCCGCTGTAGCTACCAGTGGAAATCTGGGTAAACTACTGTGAAATCGCCCATTTATTTATCCAAGCACCAAGTCAGAGTTTTGACATAAAGGATATCTCATTCCTACTTAATACCAAAAAGAAAAGTAGGAATGGCCGATTTTGCGCCAGAAAGCATTGATAAAGATACAAATTTACGAGTCGATCAGTTATATCTGCTCGTTATCTGAAGTTTCATTATCGTCGAATCTTGCTAAGAAACGCCAATTTGTGTTTTGGCACAGGCTATCTGACGCCCACTATGTCTGAAGCATTGATGTTCACTTATGCATTTAAGTAATTAAATACGCAAAGCATAATTTGGCATGTTCTCTATAACCAGCAACCAGAGGGCCCTAGACAAGTTTATCGACAACTACCATATTAATATCGAAAATGCCCAGAGTTAGTCATTCTATCATCTCTATCACATTAAAGCATTTGGTGTGTACAATGGTACAAGCCTACACTTACTTGTCGGAGTGCATTTTACCAAAGTTATCTAGAAAATTTAATATAAATCGGTCAACATGCTACTATTTATTATTCAAATTACATTTACTGATTCAAATAAATGCAATCAGTTTTAGAACATATCAAAGCTATAGTCAGCTACACATACTTTACTTGTATATCAAAATATACATTTTAAATAGTCAACAAACTCATTTCATTCGACGAGTCGCAGGCAGTGAAGCGCTTCTATACGCCATAATTACCATATAAAATTTAATCATTATCCATTTTCGTCCCTTGTTTCTGGAAATAATTTAAAATTCGGATCCGGGAAATTGCTACTTTTCATTAGGTAGCGATAGATTCCAAATGGTGTCTAGCAAATTTTCTACCACTGATTTATGCGTTATGTCATCTCTAGACTTAGATTTAATAGATTAAATAATTAATCTCGTTTTGCAGTTACTAGATACGTCGAAAACTAACCCATTTATTTGTACAGCTGATCTTCTTTCAAATACACATAGGAACAAATCTATTAACATGTCCGTACTTATGAACAACTCTATTTTGCCCTCTTCTCGCCCTAATTTTACGCAGGTTTTCACTCACATAAATGAGATGACAGCCACTGTATGGGATTTCGAACTTATGATGTATATAAGGGTTCAATTCTCTTCATTGCGTTATGAGTTTTACCGTCTAGGAACGGGGATTATTTAAGAAATGTTCATATACTTTATTTTTATGCTATTGATTTTAATTACTACTTAGTTTGTATTCAGATTTTACCACGATCTTCCAATCCTTTTTCTCATTGTATGAATTAACACACTTCGAATTAGAATTCATTTAACATTCATCAACTTTTGTTTCATTAATTTAAGAGGGTACAAATTAGCGCAGAAGTTTTCTAGAATTCATTCAGTATATATGGTTTCGCTTGGAATTGAGAATGATACTCGAATATGAATCCTTCCTATAAATCTCTGTCCATGATCATACGTCGTTTCGAGTCTACTTTTGAGAAATATACGTCTTAAATTTCTTTGTGATTAGTATTGTTGATCCATGTATTTTCAGTGAAATTTTATGTGCCTTTATTTTTTAATAGCACCAGAATCCGTTTAATTGTTCATATTTTGATAAACAGTCTGAATAGGATTGCTAAAAATATAAATAATCAAGCGAGATCCGGTTTTTCAAACAAAAAACGCTTATTAATTTTCGAATAAAAAAAATTATTCAGACATTGAATCATTTAGAATTAATGTTACATTCTGAAATATTAATTCACTCGATGGCCCTCTTTTTATCGTAAATTTAACTTCACACATCTGATTAATTTTCTTTAAGAAATTAAGCCTATTTTCTTCACAAATCCCCAGGTACTTAGCATTTTATCCAAGAAATGTATATCTCATTCGAGCTTCAGGGGCGATATATCTTCAAGGTTATTTCCAAGAAATAAATAAAGATATATGTCATTTTAACACACATTAATAATTTCGAAGGGTTACCTCAAATCTTTTTTACTAAACCACGATAGCGCAATTGCACATCATTCCATTATTTTTACATTATTTCATATTATGTTCCAATTTGTGTTGCTACTATTAGTAGTCCAATCCAAAATACATAATTGTTGTATTGAATCCTTCGCACACTAAGTTGTGAAAATCGACTTATGCTAAATCGAGATATATAATGTTCGAAACAAATACCACTTTAGTTAAAAATTTGTTTACTGTGGACGGCAAAAAACATTATGCTACTCCGAGGATGACAAATTAAAGTCGCTCGACTAGCCATCGGTTACCAAACTTTACAGAACCCCTTCTGTAAACAGTGTAAAAGAAAGCGAACAACAGCCTGAATTCTAGTTAAATACTGTTTGTTGCGAAGAACTAATATATATGCAAGTATGTATTAGGTGTTGCGAACCTAGTAACAAATTAGTTCAGTTGTGACGAGAAGGATAAACCAAAGGCAGCATGAACGGAAAGTATAATCTCATGCACATTGTTTCGTGCTTACTGGCGACTCATCAGTAGGAGCCGGTATTACGCCCTTTAACCACTATATATTTGGTCGAAGAATGTGGAATAATAGGACGGTGCAATCTCCTAGACGAATGTGTAAACCTGCAATAGTGAAGCTAACATCATCTAAAGTCAACGACAATGCGACTTCAACGCTAAATCACACTATATAATATATATACCGAGTCTGTATAGGAGACTAACACTATGGCTATTTTGTTAGTAACCGATACAAACATTATTGTACCGAAAAGGTACATGGTACTAACACTATGGTTTCCGAGTCGGTACATGATACCAACCTGATGGATATCAATTTATGCTAAAGTTCACCGAAATGGAGAATTAAAACAATTTCAGAACACCTGTTACTCCAGTAAATCCATACACTCTAATTCTAATTATTTTTATGCTTCACACAAATTTCAGTCAGCCAACCGTTGTATTGTATTCGCCCACATGCTATATTTATCTCATGCGGATTCCGTCAATGCTAAAAAATCGTTTCATCTAGGCAAGACTTCATATTTACCACATCTTCGGTCAAGATATTCATCCATTCTTTGAACTTATGAACATGGTCTTCTAATGAATAGTGATCAGCCTGATTTTCATTTGAAGCCATTTCTTTAAGCATGAATATACACATATATAAGTTTGCTCTTAAAAAGCGCGCATTGTTTGTAAAACAAAGTTTCATAATAATGCTCTCTTGATTCTTAATGCCTGAGGTTCCGCTGTTATCTCCATCATACTCAGGATCGTACTGCGTTTTCAGTCTTGCACTTCTGCAGGTTGATACTTTCATATTCAAATTAGTTCTAAACAGAGCCATTTACTCCATAACGGTATCTAGGCTTATTCAGGCGACACACAATTCGGTTACTGTCACAAACAGTTAAATAATGGATTTAGTTAAAAATGATTCTGGATTTACAATAAAATAAAAGCATACATATAGCTTATTACATCTTTAAGATTCAATTTGAGCATACTGAAAATGGCGTAACGTAGTCTTAAATTGGACATGTTTTAAAACTATTTGAAATTCCCCTCGATGCACATATTTAGTTAACCTTGAGTTGCGAAACAGTACAATATGTTAAATAAAATTAGCATTCGCCTAAAAGTAACATTGTTTTAAGAATATTAAATTATTACAATGTTCACTTTCACTGCATTTTGATCATTCTAACTTCATATTTGCGATCCATAAATGTAGACAAATACATATAATAAATGTAATCTTGAAATTCAACTGTCTTAATTACGTTGATAAATGCAAATATGCAGATCTATTTTGGCCCATTTAAATCGAGCATATCTTTACTATTTATTTGCAGATAACGTCCCTATTTTGCTTTAGTTGTTATTAGTGATATTTAACAATTTTGAGGTATAGACCATGAAGACAACGAACGTATATTTTAACTATTCTAGATTGTGTATATTCACCCTTTAGGAGAAATATCGTCTTATATAGCACTGCTAATATAATTGTAGTTACAATGGTTCTCATCTGGTCGATATTTAAAGGCAAAATGGTATACTGAATTGTTGAATCATTCAATTTATGGTGTTGCGGTTAGGATTTGTGAAATGCATCTTAGAAGATACGCCGTAATGACATTTAAATTTTACTGAACTTCCATGATTTTTACTAAAAAATTTTCCATTAGCATAAATGATTTAAACTAATTAGTGCACAATTATTAGCTTGTTCTTTATAACTATTAGATATTAACATTCTGTTTGCAGCATATAGCATTTATTCTGTACCTATTATTTACATCATCATCTACAGCTTGACTTCAGTAAAACATATACATGCTTGACTGTCGCAATGTATTCTTCATAATTAAATGCTAACTTAACAAAACATGTGATTATCACTATCTAATAAGAATTGTGACAATCTAATATCTCGTCATTGCAAACAGGAGATCGCTTATCTGAGGAATATGACCGTTTAGAACACGACGACAAACTGACTGGCAAATCTCAATGTATATATGAGGAAAGAAAAGTTAGACATGTGGCTCTGACTCATAGTGGTCTCGCACACCGTGTGCTTGACTATAAATTACAGATGAACAATTTCTATGCATTCACGAACATTAGCTTTATGCAGCTTTCGCCAAGCGTCTATAGGTTGTAACACTAAAGAATCATTTATTTTGCTGGTGGAAATAAAAATTTAATTTATCGAGTTTGCAAGAATGAGATAAAAACCAATTCCACTGTATTTAGCCAGTCGAACAACATAGCAAAACCACCGTCAGTCACACGTACCGACGCGTTTCGACCTTCCAAGATGATCATCAGAGTACGTTGGCAAACTGACTAGCGAGAATAAAACCGCAATGCATATATGAAGAAAGGAAAATTAGACATGCGGCTCTCACATCTAGTAGTCTCGCATACCGTGTGCTTGACCAGAAATGAAAGCTGGACAATTTGTATACAGTCACGAATAATAGCTTTTTTCATTCTTCGCCACGCGTACATAAGTTATAAGATTAAACAGTCATAAATTTCGCAGGTATTTATAACAATTGATTATATCCCATTGTAACTAACCATTCGCACAACAATGCACGTCGGCAAACCATTGAACTGGAATTTGTCGATACTGTGGTATGCTTAAATGATCAAATCATGTCGTGATATATTTAGTAAACGAATATCTATACTGTGACGGATAATTGAATGCTACAATGGAGGAATGGTAAATGATTTTCTGCACAGCCAGTCTGATAGTATTTTGAATTCTTGTAAATAATAGTCTTGGATTATTTGTATAATTTTCTCTTTTGTGCATAACCTTATCATGAAGTAAATGAAATGTAATAATGCAAATGCTTCAAGGTAATTTCGGTGTGATGCATAGGGTATGGGATAGAACTGCAGTTTAACAGGAAGTGAGAAGAACTAGGTTAAAAAGGCGTGAAGGCGGTAATTACTTCTTACCTATCAAAAATTGTTAGGTTGGCAGTTGTTACACTTACTTTTCTAGATAACTGCATGTTCGTAAACTCCTGCGCCACGGTTTCTATTTGCGATGCATAAACATTAACCGCTTTCTCTTCGGAAGTAGAATTTATTCTTTCAATGTAGAATAAATACTTATTAAATATTACAAAATGGATGTCAATTTTGCCCAATCGAGTCGGCGGTTAATAGAAAAAAATTTTTTTAATATTAACTTACGCTTCTGTAGTACATCTTCTTCCCTATGAATTGTGAACACTCTACTTTGGCCCTGAAGGATTCGTCTAACTAGTTTTAGGTCTGAATTGAGCCACTGTGTTATAATATATCGTATTAGGCATAAAACACAAACTTTTGACGATTGATCACAAAATTATTAATAAAGAGCCCAATAAAAATATTCTCCGAAAATGGTAAAAGTGGTCAATTTGCTTAGATTATTTCGTGCATAACTAGCTCATTAAAAAACGAGGCCCCGCATATTCTAACTAGCTAAAGAAAAAGTCAAAGAGTTAATCCCACATTCCATCAGCAGAACGTTTCAACTGAAAGACGAATGGCTTTGTATTTGTCCATCAATGGCTAAAAAGGCATCTTTTTCTTTATACTCTAAAATCGCCGTTTCGCTTTGTTAATGCACGACTAAACGAAATGGACTTTTACTCGAGGACGTGCTGACTAATCTGAGCAAAGAAAGTCGATAACAAAATTCATTTACTCAAAAGTAGGATCACGTTAATTTGTGCAATAGATGTTCAAAAGAACATTTTCCTCGAATGAGGGAATTGTTTCAAATCATCTTAAATCAAATTTCTATAACAGGATTAAATAACATAATAGTTCAAATGACAAGAAGGAAAACCAAAGACAGCATGAACGTAAAGTATAATCTCGTGCACATTCATTTCTGGCTTACTGGCGACAAATCAGTAGGAGCCGGTATTACACCCTTTACCGACTATATATTTGGGTGAGGAATGTGGGTAAATAGGACGGTACAATTTCCTAGACGAATGTGCAAACCTGCAGTTTTGAAGCTAACATAATATAAACACTTTACAATGCGACTTCAACGATAACTCACTCTATATAATATTTATACCGAGTCTGCAAAGGTTACCGACATTTTGTCTATTGTTTCAGTACCCGATACCAACATTATAGTACCGAAAAGGTACACGGTACTAACTAACACTATGGTTGCTGAGTCGGTACATGGTACCAAAACGATGGATTTCAATGTATGCTATAGTTTACCGAAATTGAGAATTACAACTATTTCTGAACACCTGGTACCCCAGTATATCCATACACTCTGGCCTTGATCGATATCATTTATCTCATTTCGCGGTAATAATGACATCACTAAATCCAATATATGACAGTTTTACACTGTTTGTGGCGGAGAACTAATATATATATATATGCAATTATTTATTAGTCATATATGACTAGAGAGGGGAAACCAAAGACGGCATGAACGGAGAGTATAATCATGATTATCGCGAGATGTGATAATTGATATCGATCAAGGCCAGAGTGTATGGATTTACTGGAGTAACAGGTATTCAGAAATAGTTGTAATTCTCAATTTTGGTGAACTATAACATACATTGAAATCCATACCATGTACCTTCTCAGTACTATAAAGTTGATATCGAGTACTGACTCAATGGCCATAATGTTGGTATATATATATATATATATATATATATATATATATATATATATATATATATATATATATATATTATAGAGTGAGTTAGCGTTGAAGTCGCATTGTCGAGACTTTAGCTTCACTACTGCAGGTTTACACATTCGTCTAGGAGATTGTACCGTCCTATTTTCCCACATTCCTCACCAAAATGTATAGTGGTTAAAGGGCGTAATACCGGCTCCTACTGATGAGTCGCCAGTAAGCACGAAACGAATGTGCACGAGATTATACTATCCGTTCATGTTGTCTTTGGTTTATCCTTCTGGTCACAACTGAACTAATTTGTTACTAGGTGCGCAACACCTAATATATAATTGCATATATATATATATATATATATATATATATATATATATACATATATATATATATATATATATATTAGTTCTCCGCTACAAACAGTATCTAACAGGATTTAGTATTTGAAACTTGCAAAAACCTCCATTCGTGTAGTACTTTTGATAATAAACATAATCGTATACATTATAAAACATTTACGATAAATATTCTATACATTATGTATGTTTCTTATTCAAAGTTTTGATTATTGTCTTTTAACTCATCTATTTTTACCCCTAAATAGTATCGGAATGACCTATAAATCTGTGTGTGACTAATTGATTTGTATTAAGTTCAGAGCACTCCACTCTGTTATGGCCTTTATATGTACACCTATGGTACGCCCTAAAACGTATGCTATTTAGATTTTATTCTATTTTCATATTTTTATGGTCATAAAATATACCGTTAATTAGATGATGTTCACAAATTATAAATTTATTTTTAATGATTTTAAACATTTTACAAAGGATTTTCGTAACTCCCTTGTAAATCGGTACATAAAGATGCCTAAAATAACGCGTAGCATTAGCAAAGGTGTGGCTCACGCATATTGGAATCCGGTACGAATTTGGATCATTTTAATGGAACATGACCAACAAAAGTCACGAGGCGTAAAATGATATTAATTTTTCTTTGGTACTAAAACGTGCTGTCGCTTGTTTAATTCTTTCATAATTTCGCTGTAGCAAGTTATTTCCCCGATAGACAATAGCCACCTTCTGCAGAAGAAACTTGAGCACTATAATTTATTAAAAATATAGATAGTCGCATCTATTAAATACTTCCAAGACTCAAGATATACCTGCTGGTACGAATAGCTTAGTAACGGCGATCGACAGATAATAAAATTTCTATTATTACACAATTTCAAGGAAAACATTTTAAATCGAAATAATCATGCCCAATTTTGAATATTTCTTTCTATTCCATTCCCAATCCATTTACTAAATACACAAACAGATTCGCGCTCGAATGGACTCATTGAATGAGCTAGAGCGATATGTCTACTCAGTGCGCCAGGAAATCACCAACAGTGATTCGAAAATCGGCAAGAACATGTCTGCTGAGGATAAATCTACTGTCAAAAACGCCATTGACGGAGCCATTACGTGGATTGACACCAACAAAGTGGAATCTGCCAGTAAAACTAAAGTTGATTTTGACCAAAAGCGAAAGGAAATCGAAGATATTGTGCAGCCGATTATAAACAGGATTTACGCTGAACTTTCTAAAGACTCAAACAAGAAGGATAAAAGTCATGATGAGCTATAAACAAACAGATTTAGATTATGAACGCCATTTTTGACGTTTTTCCTAATATTGTTTTAATAGTATAAGCCATAAAATAGTTACCAACCACTATCTGTTTGTTAAAATCTTAAGAAAGTGATGCAGGTACTAGCTAAACGTTGAAGTCCTAATCATGTAAATATTTCCCAAGCAAAAAACATTTTGTGCATTAAATAGGAGTGTTTTTGATAGCTTAAATCTAATGACTGAGAGCCTAGATGCGTAATTGCTCTTTTATAATGAGCACATTCATCAAGCTTTTCGACTTCACCAGAATCCCATAGTACGATTAAACCAGCGTGAACATGCATAGAAGGTAAACAGTTTTTGCCATTCTGCCACTGTATGTCGTTATTCATTAAAATTGAGCTCCAATAACAGGCGTAATTCAGGTATAGTTGCTACGTTCATACAGCAGCCAATAAGCTACTGCCTACTAAAATTATATCAGTATTTATTCAAAAGCCGCAATATGTGTTTAAATGGTCCTAATCGAAACCAGTTAAAATGAAAAAAATTCGACGGTTACTTTCAATATAAGAGGTGCTTCGCTTAGTAAATATTACTATGAATGCGAAAATCTTTTACTACTAATTTACCCAATGAGTAGCTGCAAAACTATAAAAACTAGAGCTTATTTCAATATTTAGTTTCGTTCCTTATAGTCTTTGTTTTTATATTGTATTTACACTGCGTTTTCTGGAGCAATTTCTTGCTAGTTAATCTATTTCAAGTATAGAATTAATGTATTTGTCTTCCAAAAACACGGTTTACTATAAAAATATTTATAAATGTATGTTGTTGATTAATAAATTTGAAATTTATTGTTTATAATTTTTGAGTTTATGATTGGTCATCTTTAGAAGATAAGGTTAGTAAATATAATACGACGCTGGAAGTTTTATTTTGGATTATTCACGAAAAGAAAACCACAAAAATACTACGTTTACACTTTTTTTCGTAAATAGAAACTCGGATTTATTTTACAGAGTATTATCGTTATCGGGCAACTCTCATCGCAGATACACTCACTAGTTCAAATAGAGTAAAAAATGACAAAACAGAAAGGCATTACACAAATGATTTAATATAGAAGATGTGTCAGGTTATGCGTTTGCCTAAGAGAAGCAGTCACCTTCAACTCTGGTGAGCTAAAAGTGAACAAAATTATATCGCCTCACGAGAAGCTCATCCGTGATACAAGGAATGTCATCGGATTTCAAAAAGAGATGCCACGAAATGATAAAGTTACGTCAATTAAAAGGGCACGTCTGATATTATAGAATATATATTCTACCCAAATTGTGAGCAACATTTTCAATTAATCAGATTAGGCACTGAGATTTGAACAGTATTTTGATATGTGATTCTGTTATAGTTCAAGCATGATAGTTTCCAGTTATTGGTTTAAATGCGGTTCTTTGGTGATATCAATATTGCATAATGAAAAATGTTACCGAGTTTAGGCAGATATATTTAAATACTGTTTGTTGCGAAGATCTAATATATATGCAAGTATGTATTACGTTTTGCGAACCTAGTAACAAATAAGTTCATTTGTGACCAGAAGGATAAACCAAAGGCAGCATGAACGGAAAGTATAATCTCATGCACATTCGTTTCGTGCTTACTGGCGACTCATCAGTAGGAGCCGGTATTACGCCCTTTAACCACTATATATTTGGTAGAAGAATGTGGAATAATAGGACGGTACAATCTCCTAGACGAATGTGTAAACCTGTAATAGTGAAGCTAACATCATCTAAAGTCAACGACAATACGACTTCAATGCTAACTCACACTATATAATATATATACCGAGTCTGTAAAGGATACTAACACTATGGCTATTGTGTTAGTAACTGATACCTTTTTTGAAATCGATGAGTACCGGATACTAACACTATGGTTTCCGAGTCGGTACATGATACCAACCTGATGGATATAAATTTATGCTAAAGTTCACCCAAATTGAGAATTACAACAATTTCCGAACACCTGTTACTCCAGTTAAACCATACACTCTGGCCTTCATCGATATCAGTTATCACATTTCGCGGTAAGCATGACATCATTCAATTCAATATATTACAGTTAAATACTGTTTGTTGCGAAGAACTAATATATATGCAAGTATGTATTACGTTTTGCGAACCTAGTAACAAATTAGTTCAGTTGTGACCAGAAGGATAAACCAAAGGCAGCATGAACGGAAAGTATAATCTCATGCACATTCGTTTCGTGCTTACTGGCGACTCATCAGTAGGAGCCGGTATTACGCCCTTTAACCACTATATATTTAGTAGAAGAATGTGGAATAATAGGACGGTACAATCTCCTAGACGAATGTGTAAACCTGTAATAGTGAAGCTAACATAATCTGAAGTCAACGACAATACGACTTCAATGCTAACTCACACTATATAATATATATACCGAGTCTGTAAGGGATACTAACACTATGGCCATTGTGTTAGTAACTGATACCTTTTTTTAAATCGATGAGTACCGGATACTAACACTATGGTTTCCGAGTCGGTACATGATACCAACCTGATGGATATAAATTTATGCTAAAGTTCACCCAAATTGAGAATTACAACAATTTCCGAACACCTGTTACTCCAGTTAAACAGTTAGGCAGATATTTCCGTTAAAAACAAATGGCTTTAAACAGGAAACGCCAACCAATGGAAATTCAGTAATAGATATAGAATCAATAGTGGAGGGCAGCGAATCAAAATTTTAACTTTGTATGATTCACAGTGCTCTAAATATTCATCAATCCAATTTTATAATCAGTCACAATATATCACAAATCTATGATCAATTGCAAGGACCATTAAAGGATAGAATTTCCTATTATTTTATATTCCAAAACTTAATTTTAATAATTGAAACACAACCCTTACAATGAGTGTTTACTTCACTAATGCAGAACCCTTTTTAGCTATTTTAAGTCATTCACTACTGTGAAGTTACCGTAATCGACTACACAAACGATTAAGTCACACAGAGTCAAAATGATGAAATAAACTTAGCCAGATTCAGCCGGTTAAGAGAGTTTTCGGCTAAAGATATCACTTTAACATGTCATAGAATCGGAAAATACTATCATGAATGATGCATTTCAATAACGGCTACTGAGTTTGATCTTAAAAGCAGGTCAAAATGTAGTCTACTGAAGTTGGATAGTCACAAAGTAACTCAGCTGCCTTTTATAAATCACAGTAAACTACAGCTAATCGATAACTTTCTTATTTAAAAACCTGTCCATTGAGTATATCACTTCGAACTGTCAATGGGAAATTGAGTAGAAAAGGTTCCCACTTACCAAATTGGATCACATTATATAACTTGAATTTGAAGAGACAGGTTAAATTAGGACATGTTAAGCTAGAAATCTAGACACTAAGCGAGACGATGGACTTTACTTACTTTACTGCGGCTGACTCCTTTTGGAGGATAAGCCGGCTCCACATTTCATGGAGTTTCTTGGGAATTTGGTACAAGTGGTGTCCCCTCACCACTCGGCTTTTTGATCGAGGACGCACCTCTAGCCTTTGCACATCCAAGCGCAGTCTGCAAGGCAGCAGTAAGTTGCATGGTTGCCGGTGGCTTTTGAGACGATGGAACTAAGGAATAAATTAAAATTCTGTTTGATGATGAAAATCGGAGAAATGATATAGCTGCGTTCAAATGCCACAGAAAAATCAATCCCAGTCAACATAGTATAGTGGGATATCCTAAGCTACAGGAAGAAAACCGCAAACCTGTTACCAATATATGGATTATTCGTTGATGGAAATATTCATATTTATAGTCATCATCACCATCATTCTCGTAGAAAGCAATGCACCAACATTTAGAAACTAATGCTTGGCTAACACATAGCTTTAAAAATGTAAGTAAAGAGAATTCAATGATTAAATTGGGAGTTCATCCAGTCTTTAGGGAATAACATACAAATCCGACCTAGCCCCGCTAAAGCAAGTAACGCCAAACACAGAGCAACCTCGGAAATAGAGCTTAATTAGAGTGTTCTTTGTATCGTACCATAATTGGAAAATTAAATTTATTCATGACAGTAAAACCCGTCTATTTTTAAATCTAACATGAATTTATTAATTGTAAGCACAGTATTGGTGCACGATATCAATTTAATAGACAAATTTGTTAACAGGCTGATGGGTTTTTGATTGGATCCGCATTAGTTTAAATAACGAGAAGCCAAGAAGTATTAAAGACAGATATCAATAAGATAAAACCTTGTGTTCAATCTCACATTGTTGTACGTGCCTAACTCTATACGGATTAAGGTAATACTAATCACGCCATGCGAAATACAGGCAGGCAGCTTAACGGTTAAATTTCAATAGAATGTAAAAAAATTGGCAATACCTTATGCGGTACTAAAATAAACAATTTGTCTCATAGTATCGTAATCAATGCAGTCGGAGTAATAAAACCAAATAAACAACTGACTTCAAACTCTGCTTGTTTACTCGCTATACACAGATAGAAATCGGCTTCCATGTGATAAAAGTTTTCAAAACGTACGAGTTCATCTTTAAGCAAGTTGATACTAGATAGATCTCAATTCAGCGTGATCAAACGCCATTTCTTTCTATAATATTAATCATTCCTCACAAATTTCCAAAATCCACAACAGAACTAAATTAGTCAATGAGAGTTCTTTACAAACATTAAAAAACCAACCATACATGAAATTCACAAACACCCTAACACACTAAATTAAAAGGGTGGCTAAGTACAATTTCTTTTTTAATTATCAGTATCTAACTGCAAGCGTCCTATACATAAAAGGCTAAAATATCTCAAAATTATATTTTATCTTTCTACAAGTTCAAATTAGTCTATTAAAAATTAGTTTCGGTTATATCTCAGAGTTTTCAGTATGAATACACGGCTTTTTAATGCAATATATGTCTTCTGTTTCCCTTGTCCATATCGGGCAGCCAATCTGCATAAGTTCAAGACTGTTATCGCATATTTCATTTTACTTTTATTAAGTATACTGAATAATATATTCGATATTTGGTCTCGCGCAAGCTTCACCGTTTCCTTAAACCAGCACTCACTATCAGCGTTGGCGGTAAAACAAACGCCACCATCCATGGTTCTTAATCCCTAAACTTATTTTTTGGAATGATTCACCATACGCTGAGATGATATAACGTCGAGATGAACAATAAAGGTTGGTAGGAGCATATGTATATTAATAACATTAAACTACGCCATAACACACAGGCGTGTCTACGGTGTCAAAAAAAAATTCTTCTAACATTTCAATAAATCTTAATTAAGTTCTCTTTGGAAGCTGAACTTACCTAGTTTACTAAAATATGTTCCGCAACATTTCATAAAACTGTCCTTGTTAGTGCGTTTAAAATGGCATGCTTCTATCGTGATCTCATAAACGTGTATATTGGATAAAATGGCGCCGAAACCTGTCTTCGTCTGTATATTGAGAATAAATTGCTAAATTTGCCCTTACAACATTATCCGTTATGATGCTGGATCATACTTAAAATTCGTAGCTTAGCTTTTGTGGTACATACAATTACTCTTTTACAAGATTTTGCGTTTGCTAAAGTTAATAAAGAAGTATTAGCAACTTCCGCAAACAAGGACCCCTGCTGATATATCCAAATTATTGTTTTGTACAAGCAACGGACACGGCTGGCTAAATATATTATAAAATATTAGAACACTACATAAGTTATTAAGTTGTTTCGTATGCCCGTCAATCTTTTTACATACGAGTTTGAAATGACAAAATTACTTGCTGTGAAAGAATTTATTTTAACGAAAAAACCAACATAGGTTGTGCCATTAGGATAATAATTTCTTGACTCAAAACTACTTAAATTCAAAATGTAAAATATTTTAAACAAAATACCGAGCAATAAAATAGCCTTCCTTTTGAATGTTTCGTAGTAGATTTTTAAAATATGAATAGTGAATAAATTATCAACAGGATTTTAAAATGGCACACATAGACAGTATGAACCGAGAATAGCTTAAAATAGAAAATGAAATTCATAAAGTAAACGCGTTTCGTTATTATCAAGCACTCATGAAGTGTTTTTCAGAATTTCCACGACCGGAACACATTCGCTTCAGTTTTACAACTCATACACTGTGATACACAAGCCGCGCATTACTATTGGCAGCTTATGTACAATTTCACGAATCCTGCCAATATACATCCACAGGTAGCGTGGTGTATGTTCTATAGTGAGAGATTGGGGATGGCCAGTTGAAATTACGGGTCTAAAGCGATGCAAAACAAGTTTGTATATAAAGTAAAAAGCTACAGGAGTGGCGTATTGCAAAGATGCAAAGACCGCGAAACAAATTACCCTTGGTTCGCTTCAAATTCTAGTCATTAGTTGATGCGTTTCCAATAAGGACGAAATCAGTTTAGAGAGCAAATTTACTATAATCAAGGTTGCGAACTTGACATAAACACCTGACCCAGTATAAAATAAGAATTGTATAGTGTATAAAATACAATTCATCAAGTAGACAGTCTCCGTCCTTATTGGGAGCTCATCATATCTTGGCCAGAATTTGCCGTGGACAGGGCTCGAACCTTGGCACGTCCGCTTCGGAATCTGGTGCTCTAAACTTTGAGCAAAACTGCTGCACACTACAAACAATTTTCAGTTATATACTATCTAATGCAACTTAGTCTACTTTTCCTTTATATGGAGCTCATATGGCATTCATTTCGACCAAAAGTTCCAACTAACCATCCACAATCTGTCATTACTGAACAGACACCATACTACATGGGGAAGTGGTATTGAAATGAACATTTATATACTTAAACGAACATTGGTTGCGCGGGTGTTGATAACAATTATTATAATCAAGGTTGCGAACTTGATATGAACACCTGACCCATTAATTACTTACATATGTCATTATAAACTAAGAATTGTATAGTGTAGACAAAGAAATTCATACAGTATGACCAGACGGATAAATCAAAGACAGCATGAGGGGAAAGTATAATTTCCTGCACATTCGTTTCGTGCTTACTGGCGACTCGTCATTAGGAGCCGGTATTACGCCCTTTACCCACTATATATTTGGGTAAGGAATGTGGGAAAATAGGACGGTACAATCTCCTAGACGAATGTGTAAACCTGCAGTAGTGAAGTTAACTTCATATAAAGTCTCGACAATGCGACTTCAGCGCTAACTCACTCTATATATATATATATATATATATATATATATATATATATATATATATATATATATATATATATATATATACCGAGTCTATAAGGATACTAACACTATGGCTATTGTGTCAGTACCCAGAAACCAACAATATAGTACCAAAATAGTACATGGTACTAACACTATGTTTGCCGAGTCGGTACATGGTACCACCAAGATGAATTTCAATGTATGCTATAGTTAAAAAAATTGAGAATTACAAATGATTCTGAACACCTGCTACTCCAGTAAAACCTTACACTCTGGATTTGATCGATATCAGTTATCATATTTCTCGGTTATTATGACATCATTCAATTCAATATATAGCAGTTAGATATTGTTTGTGGCGGAGAACCAATATATATGGAATTATGTATTAGGTGTTGCGAACCTAGTAACAAATTAGTTCAATTTTGATCAGAAGGATCAACCAAAAACTGCATGAAAGAAAAGTAAAATCTCGTGCACAGTCGTTTCTTGTTTACAGGCGATTCATTGTGCCGTCCTATTTTTCCACATTCCTCACCCAAATATATAGTGGTAAAAGGGCGTAATACCGGCTCCTACTGATGAGTCGCCAGTAAGTACGACACGAATGTGCACGAGATTATACTTTCCGTTCATGATGACTTTAGTTTATCCTTTTGGCCATAATTGAACTAAATTTTTACTAGGTTCGCAACACCTAATAAATACTTTTATACATATTAGTTCTAACTAACAGTATTTAACCGTTATATATTGAATTTAATTATGTCATGCTTACCGCGAAATGCGATAACTGATATAGATCAAGGCAAGAGTGTATGGTTTGACCGGAGTACCAGATGTTTAGAAATAGTTGTAATTATCAATTTTGTTGAACTATAGTATACATTGAAATCCATCTTGTTGGTACCATGTACCGACTCGGCAACCATAGTGTTAGCACCATGCAACTTTTCGGTACTATAATTTTGTTATCGGGTGCTGACACAATAGCCGTAGTGTCGCCCTATTGACACTTTATATGATGTTTGCTTCACTACTGCAGGTTTACACATTCGTCTAGGACATTGTACCGTCCTATTTTCCTTCTGGTTACAACTGAACTAATTTGTTAATAGCTTCGCAACACCTAATACATACTTGCATATATATTAGTTCCCAGCAATAAATAGTATCTGATTCATCCAGTAGACCGGTTTCGTCCTTATTGGGAACTCTTCATGTACTGGCCAGAATTTGCCGTGGACAGGGCTCGAATCTTGGCACGTCTGCTTCAGAATCTGGTGCTCTAACCACTGAGCCACCCTGCCGCACACTACACAAAATTTTCATTCATATAAAAAATAATGTAACTCGGTTAGCTTTTTCCCATTTAGGTGGAGCTAATATGGTTGGTTGGAATTTTTTGGATCTAAATGGATGCCATATGAGCTCCACCTAAAAGGGAAAATAGTAACCGAGTTACATTAGTTATTACATACTGCATATTGTGTGCAATGTAGTGTGCGGCAGGGTGGCACAATGGTTAGAGCACCAGATTGCGAAGCAGGCATTCCCAGTTTCGAGCCCTGTCCACGGCAAATTCTGGCCAGTACATGATGAGTTCCTAATAAGGACGAAGCCGGTCTACTGGATTAATTGCCTTTTCTACACTATACAATTCTTAGTTTACACTGACATGCAATTTCTTAATAGGTAAGGTGTTTATATCAAGTTCGCAACCTTGATTATAGTAAATGTTATCACAGCCCGCGCAACGAATATTCTTTTAAATATATAATGAGCAAATTGCTAGCGATAGCAATATATTTAGTCTGCATTGAGTTAATAGGTGCATATCTGATTTTGCTTTACTAAACTCTGCATTGCGCTTTGATCCTCGCTAGTCAGTTTTCCGTCGTGATCTGATGATGATTATGGAAGGTCATAACGCGTCAGTGCGTGTGACTGGCAGTGACTACTGGTTAAATACATTGGGATTCGTGTTTACTTCAAGCTCGCTAACTTGATGTAAAGAATTGTAACCACCACCCGTGCAATCAATGATTTTTTATTTGGAATATCTATATATATGCGGTGAAAGATGCAAAAGGTGAATGTTAGTTACTGAATAGAAACGGTGCAGCCAAAATTCCCTGTCAAGTTCAACGTATGTGAGACTACTAGAGGTGAGAACTGCATATATAATTTTGCTTTTCATATATATATATATATATATATATATATATATATATATATATATATAAATTGCAGTTTAATCATCGCTAGTCAAATTGCCGTCGTACTCTGATGATGATTATAGAAGGTCGAAACGCTTAAGTACCTGTGACTGAAGATGGTTACGTTTCTTTGTGCAACTGACTAGAGACACTAAGATGGGTGTGTATATCAAGCCCGCAAACTTGATTTTTATTAATGGATTAAATAGAGAATGCAACACATCAGCCATACCGGTTTCGTCATTTTCTAGTCATAAAGTAGTTGACGGAAGTTCCACGACGGGGATTTGAAATAGAATTAATTTGGTTCTGTCTTGCTATTCATCTTCTATACCTTTATAGGAGTGCTTTAGGGGCAATTTTCAGTTAGATTTTTAAGTATTTTGGTCAGCCCTTCATGCAAGCGGATCTTATTCGGTATCATTTTTTATTTAAAGTTTTAACTAGCCATTACCGATCTCTCATTATAAGACAGAAACCATACCATCTGGAAATATGATGTTAAATGAAGTTATAGTGAAAGAATTTAACTATATATGCGGTAATTGTAAGCTAAGATTTCCATAACATTACAAGCAAAATTTACCGAATAGACATTCATCAAGTGTTTGCGATTAGTGCCGCGGCTGGGATTGAAACCAGGGTGCATTTTCTTCAGTCATGAAATTCCTACCCCGCACCAACATAGCAGCGCATAGCATGAAGTATTTGCTCATACATCAACTTCATTATTTTTAGTTCAATCAGTCTTTCTGATGATACATTCGACAAAGGTTCCAACTAGCCATCCAGAATCTGTCAATATCGCTTGCCCAGAAGACTAGTTGGAATTTTATGCCAAAAGCGATACACAAAGAGTATAAAACGGAAGGAAAAACTGGTCAAATCATTATGTAACGATTCTGAAAGTTGCCAGCTTTGTGCGGCTTCAGTGGCGTACTTGATGAGTTCATGACCTCTAACTAAATAATCCTAGATTCGATTCCAGAATGCAACAACTTTTGCAGCTCCTAATTAGTACTAAATCTGGGCAAAACTGTTCTGATATAAACAATATTTAGTTAAGATATCAATTAATATATGTAAACATCTATTCTTCGTATAACTGAAACTTTAATAAAGTGAAAAATACAATCCACCTACAAACCATAGTTTCGTTCAAATTTTGCACCTCCGTAAAAAACCGTAACTGCTTTTGGCAGTGATTGAACACACGTAAAGTTGTTTCAGAACCATGTAAATCATCCTCAACGCCACATAACTACGACATCAAATAAAAAACAGGATTTTTATGAAATTTGTGTATGCCTTACCTTTACGTTGACAAAGATAAAGAACAAATAAGTCTTCAATCTGTAATTAAAGGATAGACACAGTGCCTAGCTGAAACTGATATTGAATTAAATTATTATAACAGCTATATGCAAATTGTCCGATGTAAAACTATCTGTCTTAAGTTAATATTACGTATACCTGTAAATTCGATGAGAACATAAATAACAAAGTAGCCTATTAAGCACCTCTGAGCACATAACAATCTGTAAAACTAAGCAAGATAATTGAAATAAGGATATAATGAAACAGAAACCTATGCCCAAATCGAGACAAATGAAATAAGCTAGCAAAAATAACTCAGCTGCCAGACTGTTTTCGTAGTCAGACAATAGAATTAAGCAATATATGATTGCGCGGGTGGTGGTAACAATTCTTTAAATCAAGTTTGCGTGCTTGAAGTAGACACCAATTCCATTGTATTTAACGAGTCCTCAAACAACACGGAAAGCAATCTAACAAACGATCGAGTGCGAGTAGTGTTCTATAATGTCAGGTTTGAATTGTAGCCTGAAAATGGTCAACAAGGGAAAGCCCGAAATAGGTAAGGAAAAACATGAAAATGGCGTGCAGGCACGCCGTATCCGTAACATAAATTTGTACGAATAAACAAAATGGCCGTGAGTTAGAGTTCTGCGCACAGCAAATCTGAATACCGCTAAGGAGTTGTCTAATAAGAAAAAAATAATGGTCTAAGAGACGAAGTTCTTTAGCAATCTTGTACTATGTTTATTTGCTAACAATGATGCGTATAAAACTTTCGGTTAAGTTACCCTAGTGCAAACGTGAAAACATATAATGACGCAGGTGAAAGTGAGCATAGCATAATAAAACTAATCAACTGGATTAAGTTGTTTGGTATAATAAGTTGAACAAAGCAGTTGCCTGAAACACTGAATAAACATAATTGATGAGCATAAAGAACAAGAATTGCATTAAGTTATTAGCAAAATACACGAAACTATTTATAATGGCTCTCTCCTGAGCAAAGAAAAATATTAAAAATATTTGAAGTTATTTATTACATTAAACTAATACCCAAATTTAAGTAATTTAGCATATATGTGCTCGCTTCCATATAGATAGAAACTTAAACATTTATTTCGAATTTTCTTCTAGAGTATCAAAAAATTAACTCGCATATCTGTATATTTGAAAATGTCAAAGAATTTCAAACAATCCAGTCGAACTGATTCAACTTGTTTATCTCTACCACTTTAACCATGTAAGCCATATTTCCGTCAATTCAAAATCAAATTTTAATCGAAGTATGCGTAGTAATCAACAAATAAAACAGCCAATACTGAATTTCATTCTCTAAAACTAGTAAAAAAGTTCTGCTTAAAGTCTGCTATGAAAACAATAGCAAAACAATCTTACAACATAAAGTGTTATTTACCACGGTTTAATTCTGAGTTTACCAATCTTCAATTAAATAAAAAATACAACTACACAAAGCCAAATAATATAAAAAGTAACTACACTAAATCAACAATTGTCAAAAAGAAAGCGTTCAACTGTTATTATTAGATTCGTTTTAATAAAGTTGACAAAACATTGTCCATAAAGTGTTTTTAGTAAGAAAACCAATCTCCGACAATCTGACATCAAACAATAGTTTAGACTAGAAACAGGATATAGTTGGCAAAATAATCTCACTGCATGAACAAGGTGTAAACATTATCGTGGATAATAGGACTCAACTAAACTGATCTATACTGAATGCAATATTGATAAGTTTACAAGATTTAATCAGGATTGTAAAGTGCAAATTGGATTAAACAAATTGCACAAAAACCTAAACACACACACACACACACACACACATATATATATATATATATATATATATATAGGGGTGGCAACAAATCTGACTCTGGTTTACCTCTATTTCTTGTTTGAGCTGATTAGTAAGTGTGTCTGTTTGCATGTAAAGGTCTTTCTCAGTGTATTGAAAAGTGATATCTGAGATCTGGCCATTCTTGTATTGATGGCTTGAGAATTAACCAACTGTTCTCATTCGTACACGTAACAGCTAACAATGCGAGCAGATCTCAGACATCATTTTGCAATATTGCAAGACAGACCTTTACATGCAAACAGGCACACACACATAGACACAAACGCACGCACACTGATTTTGAGTTTTATTTTTATTTACTTACAGCAGTCGTACGACTGTTTGTGGTCGATTACGAGTTGCCTGACAAATACACGGAATATAAGTATATATTAGTTATTAATTTCACTACTTTTTTTAAATACGATAAAAAGAAACGTATTCCATGGAATAACATTGATTGATAAATCTTAGTTATACCAGTAGCTACAGCCATTATTCTGGATTCATTAATATTTTCGCTCATCAAGTCCCAACTATACATTTTTTGTAACCAATCCCTCCTTAGCTAAGTCCGCATATATACAAATTTCAATGTACTTGTAACGCAGATCGAAAAAGTAGCCCGAAACTGGAATAAATCAGCATCTCCCTCAAAAATTATAAAGAAGGGATGCAGTTTCTGCACATGTAAACCATCAAAATAATAAATAAAAACAGAGGACCAACTCGTAAACGTTAAAATTTGTAGCAAAAAAGCTTACCCAAAAATGTCAACTCATGTATTATTTATATCAAATTTGCCTCTGAATGTGGACCTTTTGTAAAGTATATTAAAATCCACTGTCATCATGATTTCCTCATATATTTCGATATCCAGGTACGGATATCTTTTTCAATGGAACGCAAATCACTCACTAAGTTGACAATCAGTATGTCAAATGTCATGTATGACATTCTGATTGTCAACTTAGTGGGTGATGAGCGCTCCATTGAAAAAAAATCCGTACCTGGATATCGAAATATATGAGGAAATCATGATGACAGTGGATTCAAACAATTCGGTTCGCAATCCGAAAATCAGTTAAATAATCTATTCCCTGTCGCGCAACATGTTTCTTTTAAAGTATATTAAAAGGCATAACGCGCCTAGCATCAAATTACATCAGACACGAACGCGCAAGTTAACCAGGTTTAAAATTTTGTGCTGCATGTCTAGTCATCAATGAGTAACGACACTACGCACCAAGCCTACCATATACATAGCACTGTCATTTTGCCCATCATTAACTAACAAATGATATAGTTAATACGGTGAGCAGTGCCGACCCCTAATAATAGGTATGCAGTAAGCACAAAAGGCATGATCTTAAAGAAGTCATCAATCCTTTTAGACTACTGTGTCACATATTACACACTAAATGCCATATTCAATACATAAACTCCATGTAGCCCCCTATATATATATATATATATATATATATATATATATATATATATATATATATATATATATATAATGTATGTGTGTATGCACCTAATTATATTATACATTATAGCTGTCATAATTGAATTCGAATAACGAAGTAAATTTTTCCAAGCAGCATAATAATAGGTTATCATAACAGTCGAAAATTGATACATTATCATCCTTCCAATTCTCCTTAACAATGACACAATTCGAAATTTCGTAGCGAAACTATTTTTTAGCGAACGATAAATACACAAGGAAAAAGTCAAGAAAGATACGTCATTTTCATCTTTATAAGACAAAAATCTTTAAATCAATTTTAAGTAGAAAAAATTATTTGTTTTCAATGAAATACTGAAAAGAAACGAAATAGTGCACTTATCAAGAATTATTGTCAATTATGAGATAACAAAATAAGGACACCTTTTATGCTATTCTGCATCTATTATAAAAGTTTAATCATAAATATATTTATACAAAACAAAGTAATGTAAAGGGTTTGAACCAACAGCATATAAAATAAATTATAAAGAAAATTTCTTTCTAAATCTGGAACTCTAATAAAAAGCCTTGTGATAAATAGGGCGACTAAAAAATAAAACAATAAAAAAGTACTGAGTTAATATATGACGTGATAGAAAATTATCCACACTACCGTCGGATTAGGCAACATACAATGCTCAACACAAAGCCGTTCAATCAGGTTCCAATAAAAAAAAATATTTTAGTTATGTATTTTAAATGCATAAGCTAATTAGCGCGCAAACTACAAATAAAATCAGCGACAAACATAGAAAAATTATATATATATATATATATATATATATATATATATATATATATATATATATATCAGTAATGTCAAGAATATTAATTTATTTCAAATAGTTTGTATATCATTAAGAATACATTAATAAAACACATTCATTTAAGGCAGTAGTTAGTATTCAGACCAATCAGTCTACCACTTACTCGTAGGCAGTTAAAATGGAGAAGAATGATTTATAAACATAATTTTCTATATAAAAAAATGTGGATATTTTCTTGTATACACGTGAGTACAAAAGAATAGATATTAAGACCGCATATTAGTACAAACAATAAAAATCCTTTAGGAAGTAAAGTAAATATAAATAGATCTGACTTGAATGAGGATACCACATTTACCATAAGTTGTCTTTTTTCCTGTGATTATGGTGTTAACCCTGAAGATGGGACTGGAAATGAAGTCCCGAAAATGCGGAAAATCTGGTCCTAACGTCATTTACAGACAGGCAGCTGATGGACGGCTTTAGAATGCTAAACAAAATTTGTGTACCTGGAAATGTAAAGGATTCAAGAGTTTACTGACCTACGAGTGCCATCAATTGTCACACACAAGAAAAAGGCTGAAAATGAAAATGTTCTAAGATTTCATTTGCGACACACTATTTTAAGTATATTAGTGGTTCTCTACATTCCCTCCCATTTCCAAGGACTCAGAGGTCCTTCTGGCAACAAATCCATTCGTCTTGACTGAAACGACGGAAATTATCTGAAAGTTGAGCTACTATCAAGAACTTTTCGGAATTCGGCCATGCATTCGGTATAAGTTTGATAATTTTAATAAATTAAATACACGCTGTCTACTGAAACGAACAGAAAGGAGGGAGTTCCAGCAATGCCTAGACCTTTCTTTTGGCCGAAGGTAGAATAAAGCGACAATTGGTGGTCAGAAGTGATAAACCTCCGCATAATGTTAATGACTTACGATTGAAAATAAACGAAACCCAGAGTGCAATTTAATGTGATATACACAAATTTTTAGTGGACTCGGTTTAAACAAAACATGACATACACAGACATGTAGAACAAAAAAGATACTTGTGCACATCCCTAACCATGTTTTGATGATGATTAATTAAAGTGGAAACTATCCAGTTTGTGCAACTTACGGTAGTTTGGTGTTGTAAAACTAGTTTAATGTTTGGTTTCTGTTCATTTCAAGTTCGCAAACGTGATGTAAAATAAATATATAACGCAGATTTTATTTGAAAACTGTGTTACATGAAAATCATAGAAATTGTATAAAAGTTACATTATACTAGATTCTAGCTCAATGTTAATTTATATACCGAAAAGTAAACTGAAACAGTGATGGATTGCGATACAAATATTATGAATTACTATTAATAATAATTTTATATATATATATATATATATATATATATATATATATATATAACATAGGCAAGAATTTGAAGAGCATAAGGTTAATTTAAATGGAAACAGTAAATTTGCACTATACTTGACTACAGTGTAGTAACAAAGATAAAAAACAAAAGACTATTCCATGTAATAAAAATAAATGATTAGCAGTTAGCATATAAAAATGGCGCAATATAAAGAATTTGCACAAATAAATATTGATGATGCTAATGACGTAAATAGAATAACATAAATAAATTAGAAACGTATATTGCTTTAATTAAATGACCGAGTTAAACGTAAAAAGCAGGATGAACTAGACAAAAGATCGTTACCTTCGTTTAACGTTGGACCGCAAAACTGCATTTTGCGTAGTTTGACAACTCATATAATTTAAAAATCAAGGTAGTTCTCCAATAACGCATTTATGAAGATGAATTGATTTTAAAATATAGATTTTACATAAATCGCTGCAGAAGAGCATTGATTTATATATACGAGTAAGCCACACCTTTTTCTAAAAACGCCTCAAAAACCAGAAAAAATTAAGTGGTTACTGTGCGTACGCTCTCCTGCATAGTAGCACGGTCTAATATTGTAGCCATTAGTGACACGAAAAGGAAAATGAAAATGATCAGTTAACAACATCCTATACAAATGGCAATGAGCTAACCATATATATATATATATATATATATATATATATATATATATATATATATATATATATAAAGTGAGAGAATGGCGCCACGATGGGATACTATTGCGATGACTCATGAAGCAATAAATAAAATTAAAGTTTATAATTGCAATCTATTGAATATAAAATGTTTTCACTCTTATTGAGTAAAATTCTTAGTAGGCTCCAAATTATCTAACGTACTTTTAAACACAATATCATACATTAATAGTTACAACTCTCTGGTTCTCAGTGCGAGCCACAGTTTTAACTGATCTTAGGCTCATTTTAAACAATTATTTACGCCATCTAAATTAATAATAGCTACAATTCTAAGTAGGATTTATCCGTTTACATTATAAAATCGGTAGAATTGTGCAACCGTCATTGCAGAGACTTAGATTTGAAATTTTCGATCAATTTCGCTAAAGAAAAAGACGATAACTTTTAATGCAATTGACGCAGTGGCCGGTAACCTAACTTCATTTGGTAGCCAAATCTTGCGCTTTCTGTCGGGAAAAGCAACCAAATTTTTGCCAAACTTTGTTCAGCAGTACAACCATGCGTGACCTAATATTCCTATCTCGAGACTTAACAAAATTGGTACAAATTTTTACGGACTGAAGTTCATACTGTCAGTCGGCACGACAGGTTTATTTGTATCGGGATACAAGTAAAACAGTTTTCTCTGAACAGTCAGTGCGTTTACATAAATACGAGAAAAATTTAAGTGAAAGCTAGAATGCAAGACGACAATCTTGTATATACATACCAATAAACAGACGACTGAATTGAAAGGGATCTACGCTTCTTCCTCACACGTTGCTATGGAAACGATCAAAACAACAGTCGTCATTGTTACACAAACATAATCAAATCCAGGTTATCACTGACAGAATTATTTTTTATTAATTGACAAATGGTGTACGTATGAGAAGGTGGTTCTTTAAAAGTGGTCGATTTGCCGATTATTACGTAATATATATTAGCTTATGTGCACGCAGATCTGTGCTCAAGCGTATTTTTTTAAATTAGCCGACTGAGTAAAAATAAATGCGAAGCACCTTGTTGTAACAAGAATAGGCATATAAGCTTTTCATCTAGACATCAATGTCATCTTTTTTTCAATTAGGATTGTTATATCCAACCCACCTTCTAAATATGTGCTGTAAAACCATAAGACCCCAAACAGACACAATTTCACACACGATTGTATACCAAAATTTGCTTAAAATAGAATAAATTTATAAAATTAAAAACTCTGGAACCATTAAGACAAGACATATGGCTCTAAGTATTGAATAGTCGTTTGAATATTTGAACCACACATTATTCATAACAAAGCGGGCTTTTAAGTGTCAATTAAACTAATAACATACATCCAATCGCAATCTAGCGGTAAACGAAACATGTTAGACCCAGGTTATTCAGTTAAGTAAATAAAATACATGAGAAAGCATATATGACAGACACGTGATTGATTTCCTATGTCTTATTTAGCGCAAACCTCCACGACAGAACTTCGACTCCACCAAAGGTGCAGGCAATACCACACAGTAAACAGATGCATAGAATCAAATATGCCAGAAAGAGCCAACTAAAAAGTATGCCGTAAATGCAACCTAGCAAGAAAATAATCCAAACTACAGCGACAACCTGTGATCTTGTGCGAAGATGTGACCATATTCGCTGGTCTACTTGCGCTGAATTAATGCAGGCCGGTTTAATTTTATCTTCGACAGAAGTGGCATTTACATTGTCAGCATCGAGATTTACAGACGTGATCTTCGTGTCAGTAGCAGCAGTATCATCAGATTCTTGGATTGGGCTAGGTGATGCTCTGAAGATTGTGTCGTTAGGTATAACCTCCTTACAATTCCATGTACGTTCCATTGAACAATTGTTTTCAACTAATAAACAAGACAAAATCGTAAAATTAAATAGGATAATAGTTGAATTCTGTATTAATTATACGAAAATAACGTTGTGAAATTTACGCAAGTATACAACCCAAATGCAGGTAATGAATTAAAGCTACCAAGTAAAATTTCCTGAATATGGTCAGTCAAAAATGGTCTCCTTTTCTATAAAAGTTTAAGTAATAATCTTGCAAAAAATTTTATAATCTTTATTTCGGAGAATTAGCACATATGAATTTATTTTTAGAGTAAGGCATGCCTAGTAGCAATTCTTTAAATCAAGTTTGCGAGCTAGAAGTAAACACCAATCCCATTGTATTTAACGAGGCGTCGACATTTGCAATACATCTGACCACATTTTATCAGATTTATATTTTGTTTTATTAGAAGCCTCAAGAAGGTAATGGAAATGAGGTACCGAAACGTAGCCAGTCAACCAAGATTAGCTCGTAACTCATTTCCATGTGGTTAGTATGAATGGTTTGGAAGTCTTCGGAGTGAGGGGACGAATCAGCACCCAGACACCACGAAGATGATCTCAACGCGTACTTTTAAATGACGGTCAATCGGATCTTTTCAGAACTGATAATACAAATCTACCACCCACGACAGCAAATCGTGGATACGCTAAATGTGCTGATCACATTGTGAAACATAGAATAACAGCTTTCATTTGACCAATAAATTTGAGACAACTGAGCAGTTAATGTAAGGATAAGGTTGCACAAAATGTACCTAGTGCCTATGGTACATGATTCTGGTCCTACTTAAACTAACTTGTAACTAGAAATTACCCATTCAATACAAAATATATAGAAAAATAGCTTCTAAGTGTAAGAAATAATTCAAAGCAAAAAAATGTTTTAAAAAAAACAATAGTCAGTTTGCCGTCGTACTCTGATGATGATCATGGAAGGTCGAAACGCGTCAGTGCGTTGCAGCTGGCGGTAGATTTGTTATGTTGTTCGATGACTAGTTAAATACAATGGGATTGGTGTTTACTTCAAGCACGCAAACTTGATTTAAAGAATTGTTACCACCACCCGCGCAATCAATTATTGTTTTAATTGTATTGCCTATATATGTATATGTGGCGAAAGCTGCAAACAGTTAATGTTCGTGACTGCATAGAAATTATGCAGCCGACATTTCCAGTCAAGTTCAGTGTATGCGAGACGGCTAGAGGTGAGAGCCGCATATCTAAATTTGATTTCCATATATATTCAATGCGGTTTGATCCTCGATAGTCAGTTTGCCGTCGTACTCTGATGATGATCATGGAAGGTCGAAACGCGTCAGTGCGTTACAGCTGGCGGTAGTTTTGTTATGTTGTTCGATGACTGGTTAAATACAATGGGATTGGTGTTTACTTCAAGCACGCAAACTTGATTTAAAGAATTGTTACCACCACCCGCGCAATCAATTGTTGTTTAAATTGTATTGCCTATATATGTATATGTGGCGAAAGCTGCAAACAGTTAATGTTCGTGACTGCATAGAAATTGTGCAGCCGACATTTCCAGTCAAATTCAATGTATGCAAGACTGCTAGAGGTGAGAGCCGCATATCTAAATTTGATTTCCATATATATTCAATGCGGTTTGATCCTCGATGGTCAGTTTGCCGTCGTACTCTGATGATGATCATGGAAGGTCGAAACGCGTCAGTGCGTTGCAGCTGGCGGTAGTTTTTTTATGTTGTTCGATGACTGGTTAAATACAATGGGATTGGTGTTTACTTCAAGCACGCAAACTTGATTTAAAGAATTGTTACCACCACCCGCGCAATCAATTATTGTTCAAATTGTATTGCCTATTTATTTATATGTGGCGAAAGCTGCAAACAGTTAATGTTCGTGACTGCATAGAAATTGTGCATCCGACATTTCCAGTCAAGTTCAATGTATACAAGACTGCTAGAGGTGAGAACCGCATATCTAAATTTGATTTCCATATATATTCAATGCGGTTTGATCCTCGATAGTCAGTTTGCCGTCGTACTCTGATGATGATCATGGAAGGTCGAAACGCGTCAGTGCATTGCAGCTGGCGGTAGTTTTGTTATGTTGTTCGATGACTGGTTAAATACAATGGGATTGGTGTTTACTTCGAGCACGCAAACTTGATTTAAAGAATTGTTACCACCACCCGCGCAATCAATTATTGTTTAAATTGTATTGCCTATATATGTATATGTGGCGAAAGCTGCAAACAGTTAATATTCTTGACTGCATAGAAATTGTGCATCCGACATTTCCAGTCAAGTTCAATGTATGCAAGACTGCTAGAGGTGAGAGCCGCATATCTAAATTTGATTTCCATATATATCCAATGCGGTTTGATCCTCGATAGTCAGTTTGCCGTCGTACTCTGATGATGATCATGAAAGGTCGAAACGCGTCAGTGCGTTGCAGCTGGCGGTAGTTTTGTTATGTTGTTCGTAGACTGGTTAAATACAATGGGGTTGGTGTTTACTTCAAGCTCGCAAACTTGATTTAAAGCATTGTTACCACCACCCGCGCAATCAATTATTTTTAAATTGTATTGCCTATATATGTATATGTGACGAAAGCTGCAAACAGTTAATGTTCGTGACTGCATAGAAATTGTGCAGCCGACATTTCCAGTCAAGTTCAATGTATGCGAGACTGCTAGAGGTGAAAGCCGCATATCTAAATTTAATTTCCATATATATTCAATGCGGTTTGATCCTCGCTAGTCAGTTTGCCGTCGTAGTCTGATGATGATCATGGAAGGTCGAAACGCGTCAGTGCGTTGCAGCTGGCGGTAGTTTTGTTATGTTATTCGATGACTGGTTAAATACAATGGGATTGGTGTTTACTTCAAGCACGCAAACTTGATTTAAAGAATTGTTACCACCACCCGCGCAATCAATTATTGTTTAAAGACAAAAATATGACTGAAATGTGAACGCGCATCAGAAACCAAGTTAGGCAGTCTCTACAGAGTGCCTAGCCTTTCTATTAATCTCAACGACAATTTAAACATACGCATCAAAACAGGAGAGCTAAGAACAGCTACTTTATCTTTCACATAAATAAATATAGCTACCAAAGTCATGTAATTTTAAAAAAAGATAATTTTAGCGAATTTGTTATCGAAAACTCTTGAAATAAATATAGATTCAATTAAAAAGTGTTCTGGTGTGAAAATAATAAAAACGTTTGTCAGCTGACACATGATTAAATTTTAGTTTTCGTCTAATCGAATAATAATATTTGTTCTCTAACAATCTGCTACTGGTAAAATTTATAAGATACGGAGACACTTTAGGCTTATGAACACGTTGGATGTGCCGTTTATGTTAGCGTAACCACCGATATTATAACAGAGAAAAACAACTCTAAAAAGCGCAGTGCTGAACCAACATCAACTGCACTGAAAAAGGGATGCTGCAGTGCAGCATAAACGTGAAAACACTTGCGAAATAGTATTATTAATTAATTAATACCTCTAGAATTGACGAAAAGACGAAACAAAACAAAACATAGAAACGAAGCCACCTAGACCACAATGAAAATTCGCAAAGCCAAGTAGATTTCAAACATGCTGACATCGGCAGCAAGGAACTCTAACGGTTTTCGCTGTATCGCTTGAAAACACGATTGCGCCTCAGAGAAATTTAAAAAAAAATTAGTTTCATTGAAAATTCGCAATTCAATACCATATCACAAAGGGCTTCTAACCAATAAATTTTATTGGCACGAGGACGCTGTCTTAAAATACCAACCTGTCCGATAATACTCAGCGTAAATGCGGCTGATTTGAATAACTAGTGCCACATCCTCGTCAGTCTCCTTAAATTCTAGGTAAATCTGAAGGCGATTGAGAAAATAGCGCCCTGAAACGTGACAGGTCAGCATTATTGATACAGCTTCAGCTGCCTTTCAATTGGGGCACTTACTGGCATTGCTTTTAGTCAAATGAAATCTTGGTACCTAATTGTAAGCTGTAGCCTAGACTACGCACTAACAGTGCAACATACACATTAGCATGTATAAAGAAACGTTTCTACAGCGAGATACATTCAAAAAGATCCTATGCCGACAAAGCGTCCCCAATATAATTGCCATGGTTTGTTTACCAGAATGCAGTAGATCCAATTAAAATGATGTGACTGTCCCATCTCCAAAGGATGCATAGGTACACCATGTGGTAAGATTTCGTCTGTGGTGCTTGAAAATTGAGTTTTACAATACCAGTTTAAGGCTATGAACAAGAGTTGGTAGCCAGATGCCAATGTGATAGTTATTTCAAATCAGTCTACCTACCTATAGCTGTTTTTCGCGCATTCTTGATCTAGTTTAGTGTTCAAATCATTGACAACAAATAGGATATCAGAACGCCATTCAAGCCCAGAAGCCAAATATGATAACATTTTAAAGAAATCATTCTTCTCGTTAGCATAATGGTTTCTAATAAGCGCATACACGTCTAAAACTTCAAGAGCCAGATATTCTACGCAGAACCCAGCATAATCAAACGAAAAGTAATAACTTTCCAATAAGATGAGGCTTCTCCTACAACTCCTACAACACGGAATAGCATAAATACACAGCTTTATAAATGGAGAAAAAATGCATTTAAGAAGGGACTATTTAAAATTTGTCATGCTCTCTCTATATATATATGTATTCACCAGCAGTAGAGGAAGTAGAGCTAAATTTGCTTCGCGAAGCGTTGAGAAATAATAGCTATCCGGACTGGTTCATCGAATACAACTTGAGGCAACGCAACAAAATCGAGGCCAATTTGGAAGAAAATCAAACTCCCAGATAGTAACGCTTAGTGTTCCCTTTGGAGGTGATCTTCCAGCGGAAATCTTCAAACGAAAAGTAATTCGAGCGACAAAAGCACAGTTTCCATCAATACAGGTGAGAGTGGTGTTCCACACAACAAAACTGATGCGCACGAATGAAAAAGATAGCCTCTCTGTGACGTCAACACCTTTGTCTGTATACAAATTTCAATGTACCTGCAACGCTCAGTACATCGGCAGATCAAAAAAGAGGCTGGAAACTAGAATAAATCAGCATTTCCCTCAAAAGCTATTAAAGAGGGGTGCAGCTCCTGCACAAAAATCAGCAATTTGAGAACATGTACTACTCACAGGTCATGCTATTAGTAGTAACAATTTTTCAGTTCTCTACAAGGCAAAAACAGAGCAAATGCTTCTGGCTTTTGAAGCTATTGCAATTAATAAGCTGAAGCTCTGCTTAAACGTGCACAAAATAATTCAAAAAGAAATTAAATTGGACAGGAACAAAGACATAACCGACATGCCTTTAAAAATAGCCAACGCTTCGCAATATACGACACATACATCAATTACGGACGCAATTACAATGAAAGCGATGACACCAAATGACGTTACGCAAAAGGAGTGGTCTAAATTGCGCAAAAAGGAGGCTTACATAACGAAGAGGAGATTGGTTACGACAAATGTACAGTGGGATTGGATGAACGAATATACTAACGAATCAAGAACAATGGCTGTAGATACTGGTAGAAATAAGATTTATTAATAAATGTTATTCCATGGAGTACATTGTTTTGTTCTTATATATATATATATATATATATATATATATATATATATATATATATATATGCACAGATAAATGAACATGTAACTCTCGTCTAGTGGAATTCAATATAGCCTGGGGACATATGACCGAGGTCACCTAAAAATCGTCTAAAATCGCTTAGTTTTTAATAAGAAGTGAAACTTTAAAAATTATTTATAATGAAGTAATTGTTTTAAATATCGTTATCGTCATCAACATAAATAGTATTAGATTAACAGTCAAGATTGATATCTCACTTTCGCTTTGACGAATGTGAAAAAGAATGAGGTAGGATTAGTTGAAAATGAGTAGAAATAAGATGCTAAACATAGTATTTTTATCCACATAAAAAACAATAAAACAGAAATATAAAAAATAATAATAAATATAACAAAATAATACCAAATACGACATAATAATAAAACTAATATTACTTCGACTACGCCTATAAATTCTACTAATACTAGTACGACTCCTACACTCACTTGCATTTATTATTATTATTGTATGTGTGTGTATGTGTATGAATTTAGACACTAATGCGAGGTTTATAAAATTTAAATTTGTACACTTCCACATGTACAGAAACAAAAAAGAAATTTTATAGGATACAAGTATCTACTAATGAGCATATCTTTATATATAAATTGGAAAGCAAAACGAGATAGAAATGCGTGAACATAGAGAGTGTGAAAAATAGAACCCAATCAAATTGCGTGCGTCACATCCAGTTCAAGCTCAATGCTTGTACGTGCTTCTTCTGCTTACATAAATCCGGCTGCAATTTGTTTATCCATAAGGCTTCGTATGTGGCTAGCTCCCTTTTGTTTTTGCATTTAGTAATAATTTTGAATGCTACGTCTGGAGAACATACGTGCGATGTTTCGATGATGTGTTGCGCAATAGCAGACGTGTATTCACCATTTGATTTAAAACAGGCGTTCAAGTTGCAATGTTCTCTCATTCGAGTAATTAACCGTCTGGTCGATCGGCCTACGTAAGTTGATCGACAACTTGCGCATGTATATTGGTAAATAATATTTGATATCGAAATTAACGGCTGTATCTCTTTAAATGCTGGTAAAGGCAAGCGTGTTACCCTAAATAACACTGGTAGTTTAGCTGCATTAAATGTGCGTTTTAATGCTACTTCAATTTTCTTTTAGGCCATTCGGGAAACTGTATCCCCATTAAATGGGATATTTAGGTAGACTGTTTTCTTTTCTGGCCCGTAATACGTCAGTTTCTGTTTAAATCCCATTTTAATAATTGATTCAATTAATTGTCTGGGATAGCCATTAGACATTTAATCGTAATTTGCTTTATTATATTCATTTTCTTTTGAATCTTGACTAACCAACCTTTCAATTTTTAGAAAGCAGCCACGAACTATTGATAATTTATATTTAAACCGCACAGTGAATAATAATAATAATAATAATATAATAATAATAATAATAATAATAATAATAATATAGTAGTAGCAGTTGTATAAATAATAATATTAATATATTACAGCAGACATACGTGAAAATTGTGGCTAAGCGTTTGTATTATGCAGTTGGAATTGAATCAAAATTACCATAATATTGGCGTAATTTTTCCTCCTTTTCAACCCAACGTTGCTCTAACCATTCTCCTAAGCGTTCATCTGCTAACTGACGCGCTTTTTGTCGTTTAGAAAGCAATTCAAGCAAGCTTTCAGAGTCCGCTGTTGTCCCATTAGTGGATGCTGTGTCTTCTGTTATTTTCGTAGAATATAATTCTTTCTCGATAGGCAAATCTTCGATGCCGAAACGCTTTATATGGAAGTGCACCTCACGTGGAACTGCGCCAAATATAAAATCTCTAGGTAGAGGCGGCAGGGCGTCAGGATATGCTACAGTCACATCATAAATAGCATCTAGCTTGCCTGCATTTAAATATGATAAGATTTTCAAAATTACAATAAAAACAGTATTAGTAGCATTAAAAACAAAATTAGGTATATGCAGGCACAGTGATAGAAGTAGCCGAAGCAGCAGTAGCAACTTTATTAATAGTATTTATGGATGTAGTAGTATCTGTAGTACTAGGAGTCAATTAGTAATAATACTATAGTATTATCAATATTGGTATAAGTATTAGTAGTAATAATAATAGTATTATTATTAGTACTAGTAGTAGTTATTAAGACTTCAGTAGTGGTGGTGGTGTTGATGATAGTAGCAGTAGCATTATTAGTAATTACCAGTTGATCATTAAAATAACTGATCTTAAAAAATTGAACTTGTTGCACTGTGTAAACAACGATAAAATCTGGTCAGTACTTTGAGCTTTTAATTAACCTAGATTCATAAAATATATTTTAAGTTTTACGGAGGAGCATGCAAAACAATACAGTGAGGAAGTTGACAGGGTAAGTAAAACCGCTTCCAAAATAAATATCAGTAAATTTTGGAATATTATTAGGAATAGAATATCAATATTTATCCAGGTAAAACCATTGAAGTCTGCATTAAGAATACTGCTGCCAATATTTTCACAAATAAACGGAGATCTAGATATCTCGACCGAAAGGTTTCCAAAGAGCCAATACCGATAAAGTAGAAATAGCTAGGCCCCAACATTGGACCTTGTTTGCGTCTAGACTCCTACAGAATTTCGCCAATTCAATGTTTCTTGGTAAACAAGAGCAGGATAATCAAGTTTACGATATCGCGAATAATAGGACCCTATGCCTTTCACTAAAATTGGACATTTACTTCGGATTATTTTAATCAAGATTGCGAAATTGACTTGAACACCAATCCCATCCCATATATACAATTTTCAGTATAAACTAAGCATTGGTAAAGATAGCAAAGTTAATTTATCCAGTAAGTTGTTTTCGTTCTTACTGGGAACTCGTCAAGTACTACCCAGAATTTTGTCGCGAATGGGGCTCAAACCGAGGCACATTTGCTTCGGAGTCTTTAATTCTTTCGCCGACGCGCACTACACAAAACATTTAAATATGAGTTGACGCAGGAACTACTCACAGAGCAATAAACTATATATATATATATATATATATATATATATATAATATATATAAATCATATAATATTATTTCCATATTTTCTATGGACTGAAATATATATTAATATATATATATATATATATATATATATATATATATATATATATATATATGTATTAATATGATCCACATGAAATTCAAATTAAGCATCTTGGAAACAAAGTATAATTATATATATATATATATATATATATATATATATATATATATATATATATATATATATACGTAATTAATGCTGATCCACATGAAATTCAAATAAAGCATCTTGGAAACAAAGTAAATTTAATTTTTGAATTTAAAATAAAGCTGCATTTAAACTCACCAAGCTCAAGCATTCTATTGACCAGAAATACAAATCCCGTTCGTCGAGGATGCAGAACGTAATTGTAATATGGTAGGCCCATTTTAGCCGCAAATCGGTCACTTGACCGCATACCATCTGTGTCCAAGATGGTGCCTTCTGGGAAAAGTTGAAGCTGAAGAACAAAATCATCATCATTAGAATTATAACCGAGACCATGTGTAGCACGGCTATCATTATATAACATCAACGACATCCTCGCTGCCATTAACACCACAATCATCATAATCCTAATTGTAATCGGCATGAACCTCAGAAATATAATAATAATCACAAGCATTGATACTGCCCTCTTCAGCGGCCTCATCATTATCAAAAACACCGCTACATAAAGGAGATAAACTGATGCTTCACGGATACGTAATCATGACAATTTGGTAAACGCGGAAAAACAGAAGACCAAAAAGAAGATGCATTTCAAATTACAGAAACTCTCTAAATCCCGCATGACGTATACACTAGCTGTCACAATCTTTCGGCACACTAAGAATGCTCCACGATTCTTTAGCTTACTCAACCTTATAGTCTGACTTACATAATATAGAGTGATTCCCTTCCACCGTTGATACAATTCACTCAGTCCGGATAGACTGACCCCACTCAAAATTCCTATGAAGAGAACTAAAACAAACAATATGACCAGCAAAGCTGAAAAAAGTTCATTTTCGTGACTGCATAGAAATATCTTGGTAGTTATATCAATCGAGATAAGAATGATAATCGCGGAGGCCAGAGTAGCTTTCTCTAATCTTGGTTACTTATGGAGAAATGCTAATTTTCACTCTATCTTAACGGTCGTTTTTACAATGCGTCTGTACGCGCAGTGAGACTTAACCCTTTATAGCTAATGATTTTAGACGCTTACAGGAATTCGACCATCGTTGTTTGAGAAGCATAGCACCGTTGATTATCAACAACTAATAACCAATGCTTACATCCGTAGACGTATTTTTTAATCGACCAACAAGTGTTCCTCGTTGGAAAAACAAATAAGGCTCCATCAACTTCGTTGGCTCGGTCACGTTTAGTGTATGCTCTCAATTCGATTGTCCAGTAGAGCACAGTTACTCCTCACCCAGCGCCAAATCGGACACAAGAAACAAGGTGGGAGATTTTGACGTGATAGAAACAGTTAAATTCAACTACATTAAAACTGGGTAATATAGGGCCCACTCGTCTGTCAGGATGGGGTCCGCGTGCACATCATAGTTCTTGGTTGGAAACCCTGCGCGATATGGCATCGAGTCGAGCTCAGTGGCGATCTTGTTGCAGATTTCTAGTAGAATCATCTTCGTAACTTTATTTTCTTAGTTGGGCAGAGTTAGCTGCGAGGTTTGGTTTTGTTTATGACGTGATACAGTGAAAACCGCAAGGAAGCTGTATTGCTGATGTTGCCTTGCCTTAATGCTGACTTGGCTATAATGGTGTTGTGTAGAGGTTTAGTTTGCCTCACTTCTGCGTGTTATCTAGGTAAATATACTCATAGTAACTAGGTCCTCTCCCTCATAAATCTCACTAATAATTTGTGTGCCTAAATTATTATTTTGTCGTTATTTATAGAAATCTTCGTGTCTTTTTTCTTTTCTCCTTATGGTTATATGACAGTGAAACATTAGTTACTATTGGCTTTTGTATGGCTGTGCATGATAATGAATAGGGCAGCTGACATTTTCAGTAAAGCACAATACACGCGAGACTACTAGAGGTGACAGCCGCATATCTATTTTTTCTTTCCAAAGATGTGCATTGCGGTTCGATCCTCGCTAGTCAGTCTGCCGTCGAACTCTGATGATAATCATGGAAGTTCGAAACGCGTCAGTACATGAGACTGACAGTAGTTTTTCTATGTTTTCGGACGGGCTAGAATCAATAGGATTGGTTTTAATATCTAGCCCGAAAACTTGATTTAAAGAATTTTTACTACCAACCGCGCAGTCAATTGTTGTTTAATTCTATTGCCTATATACGTATATTTGGCGAAGGCTGGAAAAAGTTAATTTTTGTGACTGCATAGAAGTTGTGCTATCGACATTTCCCGTCAAGCACAATTTATGTAAGACTGCTAGAGGTAAGAGCCGTATATATAATTTTTCTTGCCATATATATGCGCTGCGGTTTAATCTTCGCTAGTCAGTTTGCCGTCGTACTATGATAATGACCATGGAAGTTCAAAACGCGTAAGTAAGTGTAACTGACGGTAGTTTTGCTGTTCGAATACTGGTAAAATACAATATATTGGTGTTTACTTCAAGCTCGCAAACTTGATTTAAATAACCATAGAGTTGATACCAGGTACCGAATCGGCAACTACAGTGTTGGTGCCCTTTACAGGATCTCTATATATTTTATATATAATGAGTTGGGATTGAAGTCACAATTGTGTATTAGGCACGCGAGAGTTTGCTGTTACTTAATTTATTAAGTAAATATTTCGAGTGGTGCGTCGCTTATAAGAGGTATACTTGAGGTTGGGTTCCATTTGTTGAATCTAGGTTAGATTTTCTCGTCGGCACATTTAATGTTCGAAAATTAAAACAAACTGGACAATAAGAAGTTCTTGCAAGTAAATTGGATAAATTAGAAATCGATAGATGTTGCGTATCTGAAACGAGAATACGAGATCCTACGTGAATTACAGAACTGGGTGCACCATCCTTATCTACGCTTTATTGGTTTCGAATGTTCGGTTCCACGGCGTTTTCTCTAGTCGGTAAATGAGGCGTCGATAATGTGCCTTGTACACGAGCTGAAACCTGATTAATCGAATTAATCCCTGTAAATAACCGACCTTGTGCAGCACGTTGAAATACATCTAAAAATCAATGCAAAAAACCTTAATCAAAGTTGTCTTTTCGTTGTTTCTGCATATGCTCCTATCGATTGTAGAACATAAAAAAGCAAGTAGGCCTTTTACTCCGAACTAGGCTACCTACTAAGTAGATCAAGAAGTTCAGATATAATCTTGGTCATGGGTCATAAGAATGCTCAATTTTGGCGCTTAAGTAAAGCAAAATTTCAATTAAAAGGAAGTGCAACAATAATTGTGAGCGACTGTTGGATAGTTGCGCGTAACATGGATTATATTTAAGTAGCCAAAACTTCAGACGTTGTGCAAAACGTAGCGCCACATGGTGTCCTCCAGCCCCCGGACAACGAGGAACTAAAATAGATCATATAGCCATTAGTTATAGATAGCGTGGTTTCATATAGGTTTTCAGCTGGTTTTGGCACACTTACGACGAATCGGACAATGCATTTATTCGCTATAGATTTGCACGAAAGTTTTCCGGAAAAAAAATGAATAATCCTCAAATAGATGTAATCAAACTCGAACAACCGTCCTTCTGACAAAAATATGGAGGTATTCTAAAGTCAAATCTAACCAGTCTTGATGGCGAATATTTGAATTTATTTTGAACGAAGATCAGCTCTACTATGCACACTGCAGGTACTACTTTATATGGCATTATAGGCCCCCGTAAATATAATCATTGGTTGTCTGTAAAATCTATGCAAATACTTGAAACAAGGAACTAAATTCCACTTGGCTCAGCTCATAATAATACTCATAGAAGTGTAAGTCGTCAACTTAAGCGCAGTATGGAAGTTGATTTCGAATCCTTTTAGACCAGAAAAGCGGAAGAGATGGAAGAAGCATTCGAATCAGGTAATATCCGCTGTTTTTTCCAACTTATCCGCGCAACAGATCCGAGATAACTAAAAGTTAGCGAAACTATAAATGATAAAAGCATCCATATAATAGCCAATAAAACAAGTAGTCTTGATAGGTGAACGTAACATTTCATAGATCAGACTTCTTTGGCACTTGTGTTAATTCCGATTCCAGTATCAACGATGTAGAATGGTGATCTCGAAGGATCATCAGAGTTAGAAATACAGGATGCAATACTATGCCTTAGACGTCGCAAAACCGCGGTCCCCGATGATTTGCTTCCGGGCTTATTTAAGAATGGTAGCGATATAATTTCAGGAACGTTGACTAACCGTTATCCCACTATATGAAATGATGATACCGTACCGCTTGAGTGGAATGAGTCTACCATCATACTTATCGTCAAAATAAGCAATCGTAATTCGTGTGATAACCATCCTAATATAAGTTTCAGTCTAATCGTGCCTTGGTTAATTTCTTTGATTATTTTAAGTCATCTTAGCGTTTCGAGTGAATCACATACTAGAAAACAAGCCGGATTGCGATCAGGACGAGTCTGTATATATTTAGCCTAAGGCAAGTTCTTGAACAGTGACATGTATATCGCCGTCCCATAATAGCCACTTTTCTAGACTTCAAGGGTGTATTTGACTCGGCGAATCACAATACTCTATTCAATATTCTGTCGAAAAGTGGTGCAGACTGAATATCTGGACATAATTGACAGGTTTACATACTTTGGGAGCTCTATCTATAAATCTTGTGGGTGAGTATGAGAAGCGCTAAAGCTATTTCTCTCGAACCTTCGCAATTTATGGAGAAACGCGAGTATTTCACTCTGATTAAAAAGCGTATTTACTATGCACATGTACGGGAAATTTTATTATACGCTAGTGAGACTTGGCCCCTTCCAATTGATGATTTTATATGCTTACAAGAATTCGACCACTGTCGGTTCAGAAGCATGTAAATTACAAACAAATTTCTAGTAGAATCATCTTCGTAACTTTCTTCTCTTAGTAGGGCAGAGTTAGTTGCGAAATTTTGCTTTGTTAATGCTGTGATACAGTGAAAAAACACAAGAAAACTGTAGTGCTGATGTTGCCTTGCCATAATGGCGATGTTTAGATTTATTTTGCCTTATTTCTACGTGCTATCTAGGTAGATATATTCATAGTAAGTAGGTACTCTCACTATCTCATTAATCACACTAAATATCTTTTTACCTAAATTATAATTTTTGTCGTTATATACATAATTTTTTCTCTTTTTATGGTTATGTGGCAGTTAAACATAAGTTGCTATTGCCTTTTGTAAGGTTGTGCATGACAATGATGACGGGGATATTTGGGTACGGTTGCATTACATTTTCGAAGTTTATTATGCGTTATGTTTGCTTCAATCTTTTCGGGAAACCTGACTCTTTATAGAGATGCCTTGAGAACTGCCAGTTCTTGAAAAGGATGTTCTTCAGATCAGATGTTCCTTATTCTTTAGGATAAATTGAGTATCAAATTTCACATCTGAGAAATAGTGTTTTTACTGTCCAGTCCATGTCCGCTTTCGATATATTTTTCTTTTCAAATTACTATCTTCCTGTTTTAAGGAAAATGCGTCAACGAAAGGTGATGCATAACATTGAGGATTTTCTTGCGCGCTAGATCACAGAATGTGATGACCCAACTTGTCAAAATATTTAAGCATGTCAATTGTTTCGACATCTTCATTTGTGATGATGAAGATGTTATCAACATAGCTCAGATATTTATTTAAATCATTTTTGCGAGTTTGAAATAAACACCAATCCCATTGTATTTACCCAGCGCGCAAAATAGCAAATCTACTGTCAGTGACACATACTGAGTTTTTTCAAATTTCTAAAGGTAAAATCACTAAATTAAAAGTGATTTATTAAGCCAACTAGTTCTTGGTCTCGTTGCAGTCTCGTGTGAAAGACACATACCTTCGAAAATTTGTTTATTTGCGTATTTAAAATTTAAAAAATAAAAATTATCTTAGTGCAAGAAGAAAATCATCTTCTTGGTCGACATTAATTCACAAATAAACTTTTCGTTAATCAGCTGGTTGCGCCACATTTGCCAATATGAATAATTGATTTTAACATACGCAATTAAGCTTATTTTCCAGTCATTATTACGATAATAAAAGTTTAAATTTTACATAATTAATGACGCCATGCACCTGTGCTAAGAATGTAAAATATTTTTCATACTCTAGAGGCTTAATTTTTAGTTAATTACTATGCAGTTTACAAAGTAGCAAGCCATATTTGTTGTGTTGCGGTGAAATAAATCTACTTACGATAATAGTAAATACTGCTTGATTACCATCTATTTTCGTCAACGTTTTCTAATTTAAGAGAAGGAAAACTAGCGTTTTTATCAGTAGATACTTTTGTTTCGGAGACCTAATATGCATGCAATTGTGTATTAGTTGCTTCGTGTATTTGCACCAATTTGTTACTATGTACGCAACACCTAATACACAATAGCGTTTTTGTCTCCAGAGTTAAAAAATGCTTCCAACATTCAATTGGCTGAGTGAATGTGGCAAAAAATCGTTTAAAACGCGGGCAGCATAAACTGTAAGCGTAAATTTAGAAATTGGCACGAAAGCACATGACCAGTTGGTGAAATTGTAGAAATAAAGCGTATGGCTCTTTTCGTAATAAGAAAAACATTTTATTTTGCAAATTTGGTAAAACGGATAATAATCCTAGCAAAAGCACAATACTACGAACTTCCACTAAACAACACAACGTCAGCAATACCTGATTTGTGTTGTAACTAACGCAGACCGAATTCCAGTGGCCCTGATCCTTTAAAACATTTTGACAGCCATTGGCGGCTGCCTACTTCAGTTCACCCATCAACACAAGGCACTTGCTCTATAAGTTTGCTTTTTAAAACTTGGGTGAGCTGAAGAAGGCAGACAGCAATGACCTACGAAGTATACTTTAAGGAACAGAACTGGAATTCAACCTGTGTTAGTCAGAACACAGATATGATAACTTTGATAAATACAGTTTCGCAATTTTTCATTCTTTTAAGCAATTACATCAGCATAGCTTACCGATGCGTAATTGACACATAGCCATGAAATACAGTCAGCGTGTGGGTATTGGGGCACTCATTTCTATTAGGCGTTATTCACAACGCTTCAATGCACAAGATTATTTTTAGTAACAGAAATCTGTACGTCCGATTACTAATAGTAATAAAACGCCTTAAACAACGATAACCCATAATAAAAAGCAATTTGTGCGCAAATGATATATATATATATATATATATATATATATATATATATATATAGTTAGTTTCTAGCTAATCGTCATACAATCTACTGGTTTAACTAACATCCAGCCATGAACAGCCGTGCATGCAGGATTAAGCCAAGAACTTTTGGTTATAAAATTAATTCTCGAGTGAGCACAACGTTAGATTCTCACTCAGTTAGCAGTGAGTTCTGTCATCAATTACTATGATATCCTGCACTAAATCCAGGGTAAGTGAGTACAATTTCACTAAACCGTTATGGCTGATTTTAAATAACTTATTTATTCTTTTCAGTTTGAGTCCCGTATGCCAATTTGCTGTCGAGCTCACGGCATTTCGAAGCGCGTCAGTACATACGTTGCTGCTGTGTGTCTATGTAAATGAAACAGGGTCGGTGTTTTTCTAGTCTGATATTTCGACGCAAAATGTTTACTTATTTATCGTCGAATGAAGTTGTCCATACGTTGGAATAAACGCTGGCTTTTGACGAAGCGTGAAGTCATAAATTCTGACCTAAATCATCGAGCGCCTTAAAGTGTGTTTAGCTTTTTTGAAGTTCGTGTGTTGAATAGATGCTGAGGAGGTTACGCGGGAAGAGAGCGTCATAGGCCTCAGGAAAACAAGGATATGTTATCAAGACCAATTATTTCTTTCCAGGTTATGGTATCGCATAATGGGCTATGTTCCAGTCAACGAAGCGTCTGCATGTTTGAATGGTTTCCCTTGAAGCAGTGGACGACAACATTGATCGAAATAGGGGGAAATTTCACGGCGCTGAACATTAATCACTTAGTGGAAGAGGGCAGTCCAGTTAGTTGTAGCCACATTGTGTAATACACTAGCTAATCTAACAGGTTTGCAGCGAAGAGTAGCATCAATGGATGTTCTTTTCAAAGCTCCATCACTCCTCAAGGTATTTGAGTCGTTAATCGTCCGAAACAATGTAATGATCATATAGTTGCATGAAGTATACAAGAGGTGGGCACCGTGGGTGTCTCCATGATTGAAGGATTATATGACCCGTAAGCTACAAATAAACTTCGGTCCAACAACATCATCTGATAGGCAAATAATTGAAATCTTCGAGTTGGAAGAATTTATGCGAATAGAGACATATACATCTTACCTACTTTCACGGACGACAGCCCTGTCTCAATGATTAGGAGAAGATTGCCCATGTATCTGATGTGGGATAGCCAGGTTTCAACCAGTAGTCATATTTCTAGCTCATTCCAGGATGGGAGTGCTCGCAGTTCGTAGGTTATTCTTGTGAGAGACGTGCAGCTTATAAGAATGTTGGAAAAGGTTCAAATTAAAAATAGCTAGGCCTTTGAAATAAAGAGAGCGGAAGTCTTACAATAGTATGAATGCTGGTCATTAATCGTAAATTTTTTAACCATATCTTCTCCGTGGTTGCGGGAGTTGACCGATTTTAAAACTGGATGGTGGTTCACAGCCCGAACCGGTGAACATAGAGAGCGACGCATGTTGAATTTTCTATTCGCTTTAGAGAGGTTTCCGCAATCAAGTTCGGTGTTTGCGAATTTAGAAGGGGCAATTACAAGAAATGATTCTAGAACTTGATCTTTCACTGTGTTGTGTTGTTAAATTGCATACAAATTTACAATATTAAATGAAACCTAATTATCAATGGGGAGATAAAGGGTCGCAGATCAGCAACAACTAATTCACAATATATTACAGTTAAATACTGTTTGTTGCGAAGAACTAATATATATGCAAGTATGTATTAGGTTTTGCGAACCCCGTAACAAATTAGTTCAGTTGTGACCAGAAGGATAAACCAAAGGCAGCATGAACGGAAAGTATAAATCTCATGCACACTCGTTTCGTGCTTACTGGCGACTCATCAGTAGGAGCCGGTATTACGCCCTTTATCCACTATATATTTGGTAGAATAATGTGGAATAATAGGACGGTACAATCTCCTAGACGAATGTGTAAGCCTGTAATAGTGAAGCTAACATAATCTAAAGTCAACGACAATGCGACTTCAATGCTAACTCACACTATATAATATATATACTGAGTCTGTAAAGGATACTAACACTATGGCTATTGTGTTAGTAACTGATACCTTTTTGAAATCGATGAGTACCGGATACTAACACTATGATTTCCGAGTCGGTACATGATACCAACCTGATGGATATAAATTTATACTAAAGTTCACCCAAATTGAGAATTACAACAATTTCCGAACACCTGTTACTCCAGTTAAACCATACACTCTGGCCTTCATCGTTATCAGTTATCACATTTCGCGATAAGCATGACATCATTCAATTCAATATATTACAGTTAAATACTGTTTGTTGCGAAGACCTAATATATATACAAGTATGTATTAGGTTTTGCGAACCTAGTAACAAATTAGTTCAGTTGTGACCAGAAGGATAAACCAAAGGCAGCATGAACGGAAAGTATAAATCTCATGCACATTCGTTTCGTGCTTACTGACATGCACAAAAATCTGACAAAGAAGGTAAAGTTACACGTATAGAAGCCTGTGCATCTAAGAATGGAAGTTTAACGCATTTTTCAATGATGAGAACATATTGGGCTAAAAGTTCCGGGAAGACAAAAAGATTCGAAGATCTGCAACACTCAGTGCGCATAACGAACACATTCTGAAATCAATGGGAAAAGAACAGGTACCGAAGCCTACAAATCTACTTTTCGATGCTAACGAATGTATCAATGGTCAAATACATCGTGCTCAAAGTAAAAGTGAGAAACATCTATTTGCAGACCAAATGCTCACCATATAACGATGTCCGACAAATCTGCCTAAGGCGCAGTTGTTGAAACCTATAAGCCTGCAATGGACCGTAGCCTTTGAAATTCCAGCCTGACGACAGGCGGGCATAAGCTAGTCAGCCCGGGAATGGTAGCATGAACCTTGCTGAGTCTAAAAATGCACAGCCATCATCCCGTTCATGTGAAGCCTCGAGCTTGGTGTAACTGCCCAGTAAGTTTTATTGTTAAATATGTAGTAACGGAATAAGAGCAAGCGTGTCAGACGCGAAGGGCAAGTTTCGGCTGCTGAAGGAAACTTTAGCTATTGACATCTGGGAAGATAGTGCTCAACAACCTTGGTTGGCAGACTATCTAAGAGAAGGAAAACTCCGAATTAAAGCCATCCTCACTAGGAGTGGGCGACCTAGTGTTCCTTTAGAGTCCACATATAACAATCAACGATGCGAATTACAATGATGACGTACCAAATCAGCCGTCACCCAGTATAAAAAGGATCGCCTTATCTGCTGAGCCGTGCAGGGTGGATAAGCGAAATTGGGCAACTGCAGGAAACTTTATCTCCCAAGCTGCCTCCTTTTTTCCCTTTCCACTCTCAATCTAACAATAACGCTCTTTTAGATAATATGAATATGGTTGGCATTGATCATATCACTGAGCCTCATATCGGGTTGCCAAATATCGAAAATAGTTTAAGTGGACTATCATTCATTAAACCGAAGTTAGGTTTTAACATAGGCGCATTTAACGTGCGAACATTAAAACAGCTTGGACAACAAGAAATTATAGCACGTACGATGGATAAATTAGAAATCGACGTGTTGTTTATCTGAAACCAGAATAAAGGATCCTACGTGCATTACAGAACAGGTTGCATCATGCCTATCTACGCGTTATTGGTTTTGAACATCGCGTTCAACTGAGTTTTCTCAAGCCGGTAATTGGGGTGTTAGTAATGTCTTTAGCACACGAGCTAAAGTTTGCTTACTTGAATGGATCTCCTTAAATAGTCGATTTTTTGAGGCACTTTTAAATACATCTACTAAAATAAATGCAAAAACCTTTTCGGTGTATCTGCATATGCTTCTGCCGATTGCAGCACAGGCGAAAGCAAGGACGCTTTTTACTCCGAACTAAGTTGAGATATAGTCTTGGCTATGGATGACATGTATGCTCAAGTTGGGAATTTAAGTAACACAAAATTTCATTTAGATCGAAGATTCACTTTGAGCTCGACGCGCAACGATAATATTGAACGGCATTTGGCTAGCTGTGCAGAACATAGATTATATTTAAGTAGTAAAAACTTCAGACGTATTGTTAGACGTTGCGCCACATAGCGTCCTCCAACTCCCGGACAACGGTGGACTCAAATAGATCATGTAACCATTAGCTATAGATGGCGTTGTTGTATACAGGATTGTTGTTCATTTTGGAACACATGTCGACACGGGCCATGCACTTATCTGTTGTAGATTTGCACTAAAAATTTCCGGGAAAATAAATAAGAATAACCTCAAATTGATGTAGGCAAACTCGAACAACCGTCCTTCCGACAAAAATATAAAGATATTCTAAAGCCAAAGCTAATTGGACCTGATGGCGAAAATTCGACTTTACTTTTGTCCAAGATAAGTTCCACTATGCACAATGCAGGTACTACTGTATGTGGCATTGCAGGCCTACGTAGAAATAATCATTGGTTCTTAAAATCTATAAACATACTCGAAACAAAGCGCCAAATTTCAACTGGCCCGGCTCATAATAATACTCGTCGCAATAAAAGACGCCAACTTAAGCACAGTCCAAAAGTTGATCACGAATTCTTTTGGGCCTGAAAGGCTGATGAAATGGAAGAAGGGCTTGTGTAAGGTAATAGTCGCTGTTTGTTTTAACTTATTCGCACAAAAATATGAAGAAATTCTTACTTCAAAGCTAATTGGTCTTGATGGCGTAAATTCGAATTTACTTTTGTCCAAGATAAGTTTCACTATGCACAATGCAAGTACTACTGTATGTGGCATTGCAGACTTACGTAGAAATAATCATTTGCTCTGTAAAATCTATGAAGATACTCGAAACAAGGCGCAAAATTCTAACTGGCTCGGCTCATGGTTATATTCGTTGCAATATAAGACGCCAACTTAATCGCAGTCCAAAATTCGATCTCGAATCCTTTTGGATCAGAAGGGCTGAGGAAATGGAAGAAGCGTTCGCGTCAAGTAACAGTCGCTGTTTTTTCTAACTTGTTCGTGCAACAGACCCGAGAAAAATTAAAAGTTAGCGAAACTATAAATGATAGTTATCGTAATCAAGGTTGCGATCTTGATATAAGCACCTGACCCATTAATTACTTACATATGTCGGTATAAACTAAGAATTGTTTAGTGTAGAAGAGGCAATTCGACCAGTAGACCGGTTGCGTCCTTATTAGGATCTCACCATGTACTGGCCAGAATTTGCCGCGGACAGGGCTCGTCTGCTTCGGAATCTGGTACTCTAATCACTGAGCCACCCTGCCGCACCAGTAAATGATGAGATCCCAATAAAGACGCAACCGGTCTAATGGTCGAATTGCCTCTTCTACACTATATAATTCCTAGTTTATACTGACATATGCAAGTAATTAATGGGTCAGGTGCTTATATCAAGATCGCAACCTTGATTATAATAATTGTTATCACCACCCGCGCAACACATGTTCGCTTAATTATATAAATGATAGTGACAACCATTTAAATACCGGATGCAATCCTCTCTCTTAAGCGTCGCAAAGACACAGGCCTTGATGATTTGCCTCAGAAATTATTTAAGGATGGTGGCGATATAAATTCGGGGGCGTTGACCAAACGTTTTCGTAGTATATGGAATGAGCAGACTGTACCACTTGATTGGAATAAGTCGATCATCATCTAACAAAAGGCAAACGTACGATAACCATCGTGGTATAAGCTTCACTTTACTAGTGTCTAGGTAAGTTGTTTCGATTATATTACGTCGTCTTAGCTCTTCCTGTTAATCACACACTAGAGAAGAACAGGCCGGATTCCACTCAGGACGAGGTTGTATAGATAATATTTTGACATGTATCACCGTCCCACAATAGCCGCTTTTCAAAGGTTCATTTGACACGGTGGTTCGCAATGTTTTATTCCATATTCTGTCGAAAAGTGGTGTGCCAAAAAAATTTCTTAATATTATACGCGCTCTCTACACAAATAATGCTGGTCGCATTAAGGTCTACAACGAATTAACGCACAACTTTACAACCAGAAGTGGTCTTCGTCAAGGTTGTCCACTTTCCCAATTTTTGTTTAATTTTGTAATCGATGCTATTATAAACAACACTATTCCACACATTCAGGATGCAGGTGTTGAAGTTCTCCCGGGCGGTAAACTAGTCGAAATTGACTATGCAGACATCGTACTATTTTTCGAAAATCGAGATGCTGCCCAGGCCACCTTGAATATATTAGCAGACGTTGTTCCGTCTTTTGGTGTGAAATTCGCACCCTCTAAATGTAAGATACTTTTACAGGTTCACACACCACTCACTTCAACGCTGCGACTGCAGAATGAAGATCTAGACATAGTTGGCAGGTTTATATATCTTGGGAGCTCTATCAATAACTTAGGAAATATGTCCGATGAGGTGAGAATAAGAATCGCGAAAGCTAGAGTAGCGTTCTCGAACCTTAGTCATTCATGGAAAAACGCGGGTATTTCACTTTTTCTAAAGTTCGTGTTTACAATGCATCTGTACGCGCAGTTTAACCATACGATAGTGAAATTTGGCCTCTTAAAATTGAAGGTTTTAAACGCTTACAGGCATTCGACTATCGCTGTTTGATAAGTTTAGCACATGTTGATTACCAACAACGAATAACTAACGTTAACATCTGTAGACGTATTTTTGTATCGGCCAACAAGTGCTCGTCGTTAAAAAAACAAACAAGGCTCCATCAACTTCGTTGGCTCGGTCACGTTTTGCAAATATCCTCAATTCGACTGCCAACTAGAGCTCCGTTCTCTCATCCAGCACCAGATTGGCGTAAGAAACAAGGTGGGCAGAATTTAGAAATGAAACATTTGAAGTCACTTATATACAAATTGAGTAGTATAGGACCCATTAGTCTCTCAGGACGGGGTCCGCGTGTGCATCAAATTTATTGGATGGAAACACTTCGCGATATAGCATCAAATCGAGCTCAGTGGCGATTTTGTTGCAGATTTCTAGCAGGATAATCTTCGTAACTTTATTTTTTTAGTAGGGCAAAGTTGGCAGGGATGTTTGGCTTTGTTTGTGACGTGATACAGAGAAACCTGCAAGGAAGCCGCATTACTGATGTTGCCTTGCCCTAAAGCTGACTTAGCCATAATGGTGTTCTCTAGAGGTTTAGTTTGCTTCACTTAAGTGAGTTATCTTGATAAATATATTTGTAGAAACTCAATTCTCTCTTTCTCTCGTAAATATTACAAATAAATTATGTGCCTAAATTATTATTTTTTCCTTTATTTAAAATTATTTTTTGTTTCGCTTCTTATTGTTATATGGCAGTGAAGCATTAGTCATTTTTGGCTTTTGGATGGCTGCGCATGATGATGATGAATGTAAATTAATCTGAAAAGATAGGCAGACCCAGTTAATATTACCTGAATACATCCATTAACATCTGAAAAATACTGTGTCACCAAATGTAGTCTCGCTTCATCCAGCTGAATTCGACGTTGTAAAAACACAAAGCTAGCAAACTGCATAGCCCAACCGCAACCTGGAATACGAGATAGTTGATGTTTCAAGACTATCTTTAGCTGTTGAAATTTCGCGCCCAGACTCCATAAAAACAGCCAGTCCAGATTAGTACGATGATTCACTAGAACCAAACAGTTTTCACCCAACCTGGGTCCTGCTAAAATTGGCATTGCAGCGGCATCGGAATCCTCCAAATCTTTGCCACGTGGTAGCGAAAGCCGGTCCATCCTATCCCCGAAATGGCGACCACGAATTCCCAGAATATAAGCTATAAGTAACTGATGTAAGAAACAAAATATACTATAGAAAATAATTCATTCTAGGTTTTAATGCAAATTATAATTTTAGTATATAACGTAGAGTGAAAATCATTATAAAAATCACGTTCAATCTCCAAGCGAAGCTAGTTGAATGCCAAGGAAGCAGTTTATTAAGCGAAATTAAATAACAATGTTGGCCAACATTGGTCAATCGGATGAATGAAGAACCTCTGACAACGCAGGTTTACAATCGCGGCACTGCACATTTCCAAAACTTTTGCTAGTCGATTGCAACAGTCTTCGTATACCGAACTTATTTATGTTTGTGTGTGTCTGGATCAATTTAATCATATATATATATATATATATATATATATATATATATATATATATATATATATATATATCGGTAAAACAATTAAACAAGTTCGGTTACATACAATGAGATTGGTATTTACTTCAAGCACGCAAACTTGATTTAAATAATTGTTACCACCACTCGCGAAATCATTGATCGTTAAATATTTAAATTTATTTAAATAGTTGGCGAATTTGATATAATAACTGATTCCACGGTATTTAACCAGTAGCAGAGCAGCAAAACTACTACCAATCACACGTATTGACGCACTGTGATCTGCCATCATCATCATCAAAGAATGGCGGCAAACTGACTAGCGAGAATAAAATCGCAAGTTATGCATAAGCAAATAGAAATTAGATCTGCGGCCCATACTTCTAGTAGTCTTGCATACCTTGTATTCGGCTGGTAATGTCAACTGAACAAGTTCTATGCGGTTACGAACATTAACGTTAGGCAGTTGTCGCCACATATATATTAGTTCGAAACGAATTTGAGTGATCGATATAACCATGAATCTTATTGTATTTAACCAATAGCACAACTTCGCAAAACTACTGTCAGTCACAGGTACTGACGCGTTTCGACCTTCCATGATCATCATCATAGCACGATCCACGCTAGTCAGTTTTTCGTCGTGCTCTGATGATGATGATAATGGAAGGTCGAAACGCGTCTGTACGTGTGAATGAGTGTAGTTTTTTATTGTTCGATTAGTTAAATACAATGGGATTGGTAATTGTATAAAATTCGCAAACTTGATTTAAATAGTTGTTATCACTATCCTGGCAATCAATAATTGATTAATAATGTCATTTGGCTAATGGATTGTACATAATTACGTGCTAATTTTACACAGCGCCGGGATAATAAATATTACCATTCGCCTAAAATACGTAATATCAGAAATCATGCATCTATTATTGATGATATGTAAGTGACTAGTGAACATTTATGCAGACATGTCTGCTACAAACGACACACGCACACATTTAAGAAGGCAAGAGCACACACGGATAATTAATCAGTGTTGCGTTCTTAATAGACACCCATTTAAATCTAATTATAGAGACAAATGATTTGTGGTCAATTTCGTCTGATTTTATTGTATAAACAGAAGTACTTTTTCGCGATAGAATTTTGCACAATTATTTAACTTTGTATGTGACTGAAAAAGCTTCTAACATTTAATCAATTTTCTGATTATTTATAATCCGTCTTATTTTCATCCATCATTTTTGTTATTTTATAGCACCCATTTAATTAGTCCCACTACTTCATGTAACACTTATTAACCAAGTTATAAAGTCAATTATTAACTTTCCTTAAAGTAAGATTTCCCATTGAGAAGATAATTTCTTGTTGGATCTTCTATTTTGATTACATACAATAATAAAGCCTATTATTTAAGCAAAAATTCGATTTCATGTAAACTAGCATTACTGCTGTATATAATTTCTAGTACACTGCTTCCTCTATAAATATTGACGTCAATTCTAAATACTTCATTGATTATGATAACACGGATGTACTCATGGTGAATCATATGAACCTACCTTGTTGCTTATATGTATATTTATATTCACAAATGATTTGTACACAGATAATTAAATGGAAAATTATATATTTATGTAAGTATTTTGCTGATATACCATTCTTTGTTGTAAACCACATAAAGAACAATGGAAAATCTTGTTCCAACGTCATTTTCAGACAATCAGCTGATGGAAGGCTTAAAAAAGAAGGGACAAGTGAGAACCCATAAATCGAAGCCAATACCAGAGCACCTGAAAATGATCAAAATTCAAGATTTTATCGACCTAAGAGTGCTATCAATTGTCCCGCACAAGAAAAATGCGGTCAAATCCACAACAGGAATGGCAGCACTGCACAAAGAGATTCATCACGACCACATATTCGTTCTTTTCCAATCTTCACTATTGCATTTATATATACATTCCTTAAAAGGAATTTGCGTTTGTGTGATTAATAGCACTCGTAGGTCGGTAAGATCCTGATTCTTTTACATCTCCAGGTGCACAGTTTGTTTTTATAATTGACTGATGGGTTCTCACTGGTCCCGTTATTCTGCAGCCGTGCTTATACTACTTGACCGGGAAAGTTTTTGAATGAAGATTTGCCGAACTCTTTCCGAATTTTCGGGACTTCATTTCCAATCTCATCTTCATGGTTGACACCATACTCACAGAGAAAAAAACAACTTGAGGCTCTCACTTTCTCCCTCTATCTCGTAAGACAACCTTCTTTCATCAGCCTGTCGACATAAAATTGATCAACTTACGAGTTTTTGTCTCTCAATTCAAATTTTAATTACTTTGACTTGGCAACGTTAGAGTAATACTGTATGCTTTCCACCGTTTTCCTAACCTCCCTCCGTCTATAACCTATTGTACACAAAATGAGATGAGGTAAAACGGGAATTGAGTATTACCAAAATAAAATGAAAATGAAAATTTGGATGATCCTAGTCCGCATTTGAAAAAATAATTAGAAAATCGTGGCATCACGTTTGGCCTGTAATTAAATCCATATGGTTTGCTTATATTTATTCTATAAATGTCAATTTAGATTAGACTATGCATATACGTGTGAATGTGTCTATGTGTGTCGGTATTTTCGCGTATATTTGTGAGGATAGGAGAATAGTTATTAAGACCGCAGATTGGAGCAGACAAAAATACTTTAGAAGGTAGAATAAATATAAATTGATTTTGGTTCAATATCATTTTCGGACAGTATAATTGTGGACGACTTCCTAGTGACATAAACAGTGAGAACCCATCAATCAATGCAAAAGACAGGCTGTATACCTAGAAATATTAAAGGAATCAAGATTTTACCGACCTACGAGTGCTATCAATTGTCTCGCAATAGACTACTGCGGAAACAGCTTGACGGTTAAAAGCGTTGCACAACGAAATGTATCATTTAAAACAATAATAATCTTCGATGTAATGACTGTGCAGACTGTATACACACGTTTAATCTACTATTTAGATTGACGCATACATTAAATAAGGATATGTAAACTGAAATCTATTATTCCATATGCTTAGAACAATCACAGCCAGTCGCTGCACGCTGGGTGCTTACTAAAATTGTCAGCTCACACAACGTTAATACTTAGTATCAAATTAGTTAATACATAAATTATATGAATCAAGTTTACGACCCTGAGCTAAACACCAAACGTATTCCTTTAGCAAAAATTATAACAGAAAAAACCACAGACAATCACAAGTATTGACGCGTTTTCACCCCGCATGGTCATCAGCAGAGAAAACCGCCAAACCGACAAATGGGGCTTATCCAGTCAAGTACAATTTATGCAAGACTACTAGAGGCGAGAGCAGCATATCTAATTTTGTTTTTCATATATATGCAATGTGGTTTGATTCTCGCTAGTCAATTTGACACCGTACTCTGGAAGGTCGAAACGCGTCAGTACGTGTGACCGACGGTAGTTTGGCCATGTTGTTCGACGACTGGTTAAATACAATCGGATTGGTGTTTGCTTCAAGCTCGCAAGCTTGATTTAAAGAACTTTTATCACCACCTGCGCAATCAATTATTGTTTAATTATATTACCTATATATATATATATATATATATATATATATATATATATATATATATATATATGGCGAAAGCAGCATAAAGTTAATGCTCGTGGCTGCACAGAAATTACGCAGGCGAAATTTCCAGTCAAGTACAATGTATACGAGACACAGAGGTGAAAGCCACATATCCAACTTTTCTCGCCATATATATGCATTGTTGTTTGATCCTCGCTAGTCAATTTGCTTTCGTACTCTAATGATGATCATGGAAGGCCCGTAGGCATGGAAATTCCGGCCTAACGACCAGCGGACAGAAGCTAGTCAGTCTGCGAATGGTAGCATGGATTTGGCCGGGTTTACAGGATGACAGCCGTAATCCCGTTTCATGTGAAGCCTCGAGTTTGGTCTAACTACGCAGTAACTTTTATTGTTAAATATGTAGTGACGGAATGAGAGTAAGCGTGCCAGACGCGAAGGGTAAGCTTCGGCTGCTGAAGGAAACTTTGGCCACTGGCGTCTTGGCAGCCCTGGTTGGCAGACTACCTATGACAAGCAAAACTCCACCTACAAACCATCTTTACTAGGAATGGGCGACCCAGTGTTCTTTTACAGTCCACATATAACTATAAACGACTTATGGTTATATGGCAGTGAAACATTAGTCACTTTTGGCTTTTGTATGGCTGTGCATGATGATGATGATCATCATCATGGAAGGTCTAAACGCGTCAGTACGTGTGACTGACGGTAGTTTTGATATGTTTTTCGAGGACTGGTTAAATACAATGAGATAGAAGTTTACTTCAAGCTCGAAAACTTGATTTAAAGAATTGTTACAACTACACGCACAATTAATGATTGTTTAATGGGTTTTAAGCCCGTTTGTAAACAGTGATTAAAAATTAGAAAGTGACTCGCATTTATAGTAGTCTCACATATAATTCGCTTGATAGAAATGTCGGTAGCAAAATTTCCATGCAGCGAACGTATTTCTTTTCTGCTTTCGTCACACGTATTTCAATTATTCAAAAAAGCAATTAGTACTGATATAACTTATTTGAATCAAATTTGAAAATGAGATAAACAACGATTCCACCCATGTTTTTATTCAATGCGAAAACGCTAGCCATTTGTGCTATGCTCATATATTTATCAGCATCTACATCGATGCTTTAAAATTTCATAAAGTGGTGCTTTACCGTTGTATAACTATAAGATGATATATATATATATATATATATATATATATATATATATATATGTAACGTGTGTATGTGTGTAGCTTTCCTATTTGTTCATCCAGTGTGAAATTTTTTAAAAATACGCAAGTGCAAAGCCTTATTTAAATTCTACGCAGTTTCAGATAGATAAATTTGAAGTTAAATTTATATTCAATCAGCAGTTATTTTACTTCTGTTAATTTTTGATTCGACTAATACGCCAATCAATATATTAAGCATGTATGTATAATAAAGCTATTAAAATACAACAAATACTGAAATATAAAATTGAAAAAGTTGTCGTTCTGGTTGAACGTCTACTAAAAAACTTTCATTATTTATCATCACCATCATTGTTTTTAGGCAAATGTGTTATTGAAACTCTGATTAATTCTCAGTTTTCAGAATATAAATAATAGAAATAAACATGTTCAATTTACTACTGATTATTAAGAACCTTAATTTAATAAATTTCCCTTTCCAAGAGTAATAATATTGAAAAAGGCAGACGGCAGCGTAAATCGAAAAGTATTCCGAGAGCAGCCGTGAATTGGAAAGTACATCATTGTTATATTACTGTCCAAACTTGCAAAACAATTAATCAGTTAAACAATTATTTATTGCGCGGGTGGTGGTAACAAATATTTAAATCAAGTTTGCGAGCTTGAAGTAAACACCAATCCCATTATATTTAACCAGTCGTTGAACAACATAATAAAACTACGTCGGTTTGATACTCGCTAGTCAGTTTTCCGTCGTACTTTGATGATGACCATGGAAGGTCTAAACGCGTCAGTGCGTTGCGACTGGCAGTAGTTTTGTTGTTGTTCAACAACTGGTTAAATTTAATGGGATTTGTGCTTAATTCAAGCACAAAACCTTGATTAGAATAATTGTTAACACCACACGCGCAATCAATTAATGTTTAACTGTATTGTCTATATATATATATATATATATATATATATATATATATATATATATATATATGTGTATGTGTGTGTGTGTGTGTGTGTGGAGAAAGGTACAAACAGCTATTGTTCTTAACTGCAGAGAAATTGTACAGCTGAAATTTCCCGTCAAGTACAATGTATCCAAGACTACTAGAGGTAAGAGCCGCATTTCTAATCCTGCTTTCCATATATATGCGTTGCGGTTGGATCCTCGCTAGACAGTTTGCCGTCGTGCTTCGATGATGATCATGGAAGGTCGAAACGCATCAGGCGTTGCGAATGGCGGTAGTTTTGTTACGTTGTTCGACGACTGGTTAAATTCAATGGGATTGGTGTTTACTTCAAGCTCCAAACTTGATTTAAATAATTTATCAGTTATTCATTTTATTCAGCAGAAAAAACACATTTGCCTAACTTCTTATTTAAACGAAGCTCCAGCTTGCTTTTATAAGAGAAAAGGCATTGTTTACTGGCGCCATTAATAAACAACTATTCTGAGCAGAGGGCCTCCCGTTAACCTCGTTAACCAAAGAGAACGCAAACTGTAAATAAGTAAATAGGCAGATTGTGCACGTCGGCCTTCGGATGGTTCGGGGAAAAAATCATCCATCCAAATTCTATATCCCAACGCCTATCATGAATTAAATAACTAACGATAATTTCATACTACGTTGGCCAGGGCGCAGTATAAAAATTTTCACTTTATGCGCTAAATTTCGTAGGATAAATGAGCCTAAACAAGTCATTGTAAATAGGCATAAAATTTTGGCTCCCGTTCGGAATGGCCATTTATGAGATTCAAGAAGAGGAACAATATCATTGCGTACTTATCAGAGAGTGAAAAGAAGCTACAAAGTGAAAACTCTAATCAGAGGTCAGTTAATTCATAATGAGCTCGTGTGTCAAAGGTAGAAATAGTAAAAAACAATGTTCATAAGCACAAGTTCTCGGAAAAACTTAAGGCAAGCGGCTGGATACTCTACCTATTTAATCTGGATCAGCCTTCGCTGGTCTCGTTGTCCTGCAGCTAAACAAAGCTGACTGTGTGGCTCAATAACCTTACAGTAGTAGAGAAACATGGCAAAGTGACTGCCCGCATCATCATTATCATCATCGTATACATGCGTTTAATTATGAGGATCTGTTTGAACTTATTGACTATATGCACACAATTGTATATGCGACCATTTTATTAGCATTAGAAACTAGCTGGTTTATTTTATTTTGAACCACTAATCAAATTTATAATTTTTCGCATTATTTTAGTCCACCCACGCTATAATCGTTAAAAATTCTTTAATTAGATATCGTATTCAACTCTGCAATATATGCATAGAGTAGTTTACTTTATTTAATTTCCATGAGCTAATGGCAACAGTAGCGTAGAGATTATCACGTATGGACAATTTAGTTATGCTAGTTATGTTTAAATTTTTGGCTTGCATGTCAAATTATGTTTTTTATATGAAAGTTTATTGCAACCTTTCATGACGACTCAAATATAGACCGACAAGGTTTTCTCATTAAACAATCATTTGTTGCGTGGGCAGTGATAAAAATTACTTTTGATAAAGGTTGCGATCTTGATATAAGCAATTGGCCCATAATGTACAGGTATTTGCCAGTAAAAACTAAGCATTGTATAATGTAGACAAGGCAATTCATCCAATAGCCTGGATTCGTCCTTATTGGAAACTCATCACGCACTGTCCAGAATTTGCCGCAGACAGGGCTCGTACCTGGGCACGTCTGCGTCGGAATCTGGTGCACTAATCTCTGAGCATCCTGCCCCACACTACACAATTTTCAGTTATATACTAATTAATGCTTCTTAGTTAGCCTTTCCTTTAGGTGAATCCTATATGGCATCCCTTTAGACCTGAAGTTCTAACGAACCATCCCCAATCTGTCGTTATAGAACAGACACCATGCTTCATGAGGTTTAATCATTTTAAACTCTAAATTCTATTATTAAAGCCAAAAATTCTTTGTCTTGACTTCGTCATTGGAAAAGGGGCAGTTCTCCTGGCCGGACTAGGCGAGTTGTTCCAACGGCCGAAAATAAGGAGCCAACAGTATAGAAGTCAGACTACGAGGACCAAGCAGCTATAACATGAAAGTTGATTTGGTTTAACAAACACTGACCATTAAAGGACCCAATGTGACGCCGAAGAAAAAGGAATATGTATCCATTGGACATTGACTTAACAGTGCTTTGGCTTCGCGAGGTAGTCAGTATTTTACATTTGGCAAACTGCAAAAGTGCGGTTTCCACATTGTTTAGTCACAGGAGAACAGAGGTAGTTTGAACACTTCACAATATGTCTCATTCGGGCCTGATTAACAAAAAGAAGCGGTGTTTATTGCACCCAAATGCGACAGAGATACATAAAAGTAAAGTTTCATTTCTGCTCAATAATAATGCAACAAAAACCTAACATGAGTGGAGAGCGATAAACTCCCGTACTATTTATGCTGCGTTCCGCGTCGAAGCCCTGTTCTCAATGTATATTTTACGCGCAAATTTATAAGTTAGTCCTAGTCGTAAGTGGAATTCTAACATCCTAGAGATTTGAACAATCACTGACTGCACGGTTGGTCTTAGCAATTATTTAAATCATGGTTGCGAACTAGTCATAACCACCAATCCCGCAATATATAAATTCGTCAGTATAAACTAAGCATTGTTTAATGTTGCAAATGCAAATATGTCCCGGTTCGAAATCCAAATTTCTTAACAGTACCTAATAAGGACGAACCCAGTCTATCGGATTTATTTCCTTTGCTACCTTATACTATGCTTAGTTCACACTGAAAATGCTTATATAATAAGATTTTTATCATAAATTCGCAACTTTGACTTAAATCCTAGTGGTTTAATATGATTTTAATGGTAAACAAGGTAAAGAGCAAACGAGAACGCAGAGCTGTGGGAGGACGGACCTCAGCTGAAATCAACTGTGGTAATAAAATCAGGCATTTCAATCTCATCCTTAGCTCTTACATGGTCGCGATGAACTCAATTCACCAGTATAACAAGCAGTGATATCCACAAGACGTAAAAATTTAACTCATGCAAATGAGGTAGTGGCATATCATCATAATCAGAGCTATCACAATCCAGTAGACAGAAGACGGATTTTCTCTGGAGGACGCTCTGTGGCGCAACGCTTTACAGTACGTCTGAAATTTGTGTTACTCAAGTGTAGCCCATGTTCTGCGCAGCTATACTGTAATCGTTCACAATTATCTTTTGGCATTCAACGTAAAGTATGTTTGTCCTTAACAACCGAACAGGATCTGTGCTTTCGTCTGCACCACATCTGTTCACAGCCAGTACAGATGCAATGAAAAGGCAATAATGATTCATGCTTTAAAATTGATTTATGTGGACGTGTTTAAGCGAGCCCAACAATTTCGATTGTTTACAAAGGTCCATACAGTCATAAAGGCTTAAGCTCGCTAATTAATAACAATACCAATAGCAATTTTACGTATGACACAATTATATGCCATAATAAATTCGAAGCCAATAGCGCTTAGATAAGCAGTTCAGTAAAACTCCGGAGCAGAGATTCTGATTTCTGACGCACAAGAAATATTCATTGCTTATTAAAAGAGCGCATGTGCTAAAGCTTCGGGCTTCAACAGTTACTTGAACGTTCGCACGTTAAATGTGCCAAAGCGAATACCTAACTTAGGCTTCATAGCAATATTTTTCATATGTTGCATTATTTCATTTGGCTCAAGGAGTTGATCAACATCCATTGCATACGTTGCATCTACAAGAGCTTTTCAGAATAAAAAGAAGAGAAAGAAGATAAAATGAGATAGAATTGGGCATGTAAGATTCTGCTATAGGTTTTTCAATACCTCTAATCCTGCGCGACGACCGATGCAGTAGGTAATTATTATTACTTCCATTATTCCTGTGGAAAATTCTAGACAGCACGTGATGAGTTCCCAATAAGGACGAAACCGGTCTACGGGATGAATTACCTTTTCCACATTATAAAATATTTAGTTTCTACTGGCAAATGTAAGTACATAGTGGGTCAGGTGCTTATATAAAGATCATAACGTTTATCAAAAGTAATTGTTATTGTGATTAAAAGTAATTTTTATTACCACCTGCTTAACCGATGTTCGTTTAAGCCACTGCCTAGTTCATAGTTCTAAATTAAATTTAAAAAGCCTCAAAATAGGAAGTCTAATTTACAACTGATTTACTCAATCAGATGGCTTGAACAACTAAATGCACAGTAAAGAAAAAAAAAGCATTCAAAATTTCATTGGTTAAACATTAACAATGCATAATATGCCTCCCAAAATAGTATTACACCAAGAATACATTTGTTCAAACAGAAGAAATATAACTAAACATCGTTTCGCATGAAACGCCGATTATTTACGTTAATTATTTTTGAAAAATTAAATTGAAAATGTAAGGCTGTCGTAAATAAAGAACTTTTTCATGGTCTGCTGACAAGTGCATCTCAACAGTCAAATTTTTGGTGGTTTGTAATTAAGTGTGTGCTAACTTGACCTTTGGACATATCGAACAAAATCCACAGCCTCAAGTTCGAATAATCCGAAAAGATATACCAATGCGCCTAAATGAAAATATACATTATTAGGCTAAATAAATACCTCGCTAAGCATTATAACCAAAAATGCCAGCGATCAAGCATACACTTGGCAATTTACAATCTAAATATGTGCTTCTAAAATGCATTTATGCATGTATGGTTACCTTCAACATAACACATTTTGTTTTATTTAATTATCCGTTGATCCGCCGTGACGAAACAAGTCAAAGGAAGCTTTACATGCCTAAAATATACCTTTCCATCCACAGCTCAACAGTCAAAAGTCTGCTTCGCATATAGCAGAGTTTTAGCTTTCGATTTTTGACGATAATTTTTACCAACGGAAGGTTAACACAAAATTGTCGCTATAGCTAGGTATCACAGCTATCCTATTGTAATTCCGATGTTATTAAATATATACAAACATGAATTATTTGTATAACCAACTAACTTCCGCAAGCCGCATCCATAATCGCATAGTAGCATCAACACATCGGCGAAAGGCCCGTGGGCGCACCAACATCAAAAAAAGTAGAGGAACTTGAAGCAGCAGGCAGCCAAAGAATGCTGACAAGAAAAGACAGAAAACTGTAGTGAAGGCGATTATTCGTCTGCCGATAGTGGTAGGTATTCTTGGAGGTATGGGTTGTGCCACGGGCTTACTTCTTAACTGGCTAGTGGGTGCCGTTGGTGACTTGTCAGTATTCGACAGCTTTGACGTAGACTTTGGGGCATCTTTCGAAGATGACAATGGTTCAGCGCTTGCTCCTGATTTTTTAGTTACCTCTTCCTAAAACGAAACAAATAACGCAAACGTTCTTTTCATATTTTGAGTCTTTTTAGGCTACAAAGAAATTCGTATAGCATATCCTAGTAATAAATCAAAGAAAATGATTATTCAACTGAAATAATAATTACATTTAAGTAAAAAACCCAAATGTTTAAAATATTTGTACCGCCCTATTATCCTACATTACCCACTCAAATATATAGTGGTTAAAGGGCGTAATACCGGCTCCTACTGAGTCGGTAGTAAGCACGAAACTAATGTGTATGAGATTATACTTTCCGCTCATGCTGTCTTTGGTTTATCCTTCTGGTCATAACTGAACTAATTTGTTGCTATGTTCGTAACACCTAATAAATATTTGTTTAACATATTTACAGGTATTCGATCACCGTTGTTTGAGAAGTATAGAACATGTTGGTTACCAACAACGAATAACTGACGTCGACATGCATAGACGCATTTTTGGATCTGACAATAAGAGCTCTTCGTTAGAAAAACAAACAAGGCTCCATCAATTTCGTTGGCTCGGTCACGTTTTGCGTATGCCCTCATTTCGTTTGCCCAGTAGAGCTCTGTTCTCTCATCCAGCACCAAATTTTGCGTAAGAAACAAGGTGGGCAGATTTTGACATGGCAGAAACAATTAAAGTCACTTACATCCAAATTGGGTAGTATAGGAACCACACGTCTGCCAAGATTGGGTCCTCGTGCGCATCATAGTTCTGGGTTAGAAACCCTTAGCGATATGGCATCGAATCGAGCTCAGTGGCGATCTTGTTGCAGATGTCTAGTGGAATCATATTCGTAACTTTCTTTTCTTAGCAGGGCAAAGTAAGCTGCGAGGTTTGGTTTGTTTATGACGTGATACAGTGAAATCCGCAAGGAAGCTGTATTGCTGATGTCGCCTTGCCCGAATGCTAACTTGGCCGTAAAGGTGTTGTAGAGAGGTTTAGTTTGCCTCATTTCTGTGACTTATCCTGATAAATTTACTCATAGTGGCAAAGTATTCCTTCGCTCTCTGTATCTCTCTCTCTCGTAAATATCACTAATAATTTGTCTATATTCACTTATATACTTTTTTCACTCCTTATGGTTATATGGCATTGAAACATTAGTCACTTTTGACTTTTTTATGGCTGGGCATGATGATGATGATGATAATTAGTTGAAATATGACTGTGCCATATTTGTCATAGAACAATGCGCCACTTGAATATTCTTTTTCCCCTCTAAGAAAATAGCAGATGCCTTTCTATGCTTACGTCCAATCCTTTTCAGCGAAATAAAAATACACGAATAAGTGCATCATTTATATAATCAAATGAAAACCTAGGATGTAAATAAATTAAATATTTTAAAGTGAAGTATGACAGTCTCGAAATAAATAGCCATTATCCGCTTTGTTATTAATGTATTTTCTTCGTTATATAAATGTATATATATATATATATATATATACATACATACATACATAAATACATACATACATACATACTACATACATATGTGTATGAATTCATAAATGCATACTAACATACATACATTCTAAATAAATGAATATAAAATGTATATATATATATATATATATATATATATATATATATATATTGATGAAACTTTTGAATATTTAGGCCAGGTGCTTCATAAATAAATAATTCTTCTAATATTGCTTTATGTAGAATGGAGAAATTGGCCAAATTGACCGGGTGCCCCGTTTCCAATACATGATCGGAAATAGGTGATTTTCCTGACGGTGCCTAGCCTTGGTTAATCAATTTCTGTGTTAAATGTTGCTGGATTCTGTTTATCAATTGCTTCTTCGTACGTCCAACATACGAGCTCCCTCGATGCGGCCTATAATGTCAATGATCAACGCTCCGCAACATTAAGAAGCTAAGTTTCTCTGCAAAACAAATACGAAACATAATAAATGCAAACACTATCAAGGACTTACTTTACTTTACTGCGGCTGGCTCCTTCTAGAGGATAAGCCGGCTCCTTCGAACTAGCAGATAAACTGAAGGGAAAGAACATTATACAGAATAAGATGGTCTCGCTTGACGTCTCATCCTTATTTACAAACATACCACTGAGTAAGACAACGGAGATTTTGTGTGACTTTATAAAAATGAGTTTTATGATTTCCCTATTAGCATGTACAAAAAACTTTCAATTTACATTTGAAGGGATATACGACCGCCAGATCAATGGTGTAGCTATGGGAAGCTGCATTGCACCCCTCCTGGCATGTATCATCTTGAAAAAACCAGCCTAAAATGTATAACTGACCAGTGCGCACTCTAAAAAAAATGTATGTAGACGATAAGTTGTTGTTCATCTCAGAAGCAGCAGACCCCTCCGAAATCCTCAAACAAGCAAATGGAGCCGATCCAGACATCAATTTCACTCTCGAGGTCGAGAAAGATAATATTTTTCCCTTCCTTGACATTAAACTCACTCGAGAATAAAATGGGGATTTGACACTGGCCATACAAAGAAAATCCACTTTCACCGGGAAATTCCACAAAAGAAACTTAGTCAACAACCTAGCAAACATAATCAGGAAGATCTGCTCTTAACACAAAATCAAAGAACAGCTGGGCTACCTGAGGAAAATTTTACTAGTGAACAATTACCCAGAGCGATTCATTAATTTCATCATCATAACACGATAGATTCGCACTAGAGAGGATACCGTCAAGCAGTTTTGCCTAAACCCACCATTTAGAGGCGACGTACCGACATCAATAATTGCAAGGCGGCTGAATAGAATAACTAAGGAGAATTTTCCCAGTGTTAAAGTTAATATCACATTTAGTACAAAGAGAATCATGAGGTTGGATGCCAAAGATCAATTGCCAATTTCTCAACAAATCATTCATAGTTTACAAATTCTCATGTATGTGCGGTAGCACATATATCGGACGAACGAAGAAGCCTATTGCTAAACAGAATCAAGCAACATTTAGCACAGAAATTCATTAACAAAAGCTTGGCACCGGCAGGAAAATCAGCTATTTCCTATTATATACTGGCAACGGGACATCCAGTCAATTCGACTAATTTCACAATTCTACATAAAGCAAAATCAGAAAAATGATTATTTATTTAGGAAATCCTTTATACATATATATATATATATATATATATATATATATATATATATGCATACATACATATGCATACATCCAATCATACTTAAATATTTAACGCATATATACATGCATGCATAAATACATACATACATACATACATACATACATGTATACATACATAAATAAATATTTATTAAATATAGCATACATATAGCGAAACAGCTAATTATTCCTCAATAAATACTCCTGCAAAATCTTGGCGTTGAAAAAATCGCTTATAGCTTATTAAATATGTAAAAATAGATAACATTCGTAAATGCTACCATACTGATTAAAACAGTAACACCCAGTAAGCCTTATGTAATATCATTTAAATAAGCAGAAACAAAATAAATAATATTATTTAGCATCTTGTCCAGATGATTTCTATAAACAAAATGTATAATTTATACAGAAGTAATTTATAAAAATGAAAATTTTCAAAATATTTAATTAAACAATCACCAATTGTCGGGGTGGTTATAAGTTATTTTAAATGAAGATTACAAGCATGTTAGAAAAAACCATTTCCATTTTATATACATTTTCAGTATAAACTATGTATTGTAAAAGGTAACAAAGGAAATTCATATATCAAACTGTTTTCATCCTTATTGAGAACTCTTTAAGTACTGGTCAGAATTTTTCCGCGCACGTCGCTCGAATCAGTGAACATCCAGCCGCACAATGCACACAATTTTCCGTTATAGACTATCTTATGGCTTTGATGATGACATCTATCTAGACCGCCAGTTGCAACTATTCACCACCCAATAAGCATTGTAGAATAGACAACACTACCTGTGGAAGTGGTACTCATTTAGACATTTACATAATTAGACTAGCGTTGTTTGCGAGCTTGATATAAACACCAAACCCATTATATATATATATATATATATATATATATATATATATATATATATATATATATAGAGAGAGAGAGAGAGAGAGAGAATTTGAAATAATTTTTATCACAACCCGCGAGATATATTTTTGTTTTGTAAATAAATCTTTAGTTCGATACCAAATCCTCAGGTAGCGTGGTGTCTGTTCTATAATGACAGACTGTGTGGCTAGTTGAAAATTTCGGTATAAATAGATGTTATAAAAGCTCCACCTGAAAGAAAGAATAACCAAAAAATAAGTAAGCATAAAGTGATTAATGTGTAGCGTGCGACCAGGTGAAGCAGTGCATAGTCAATTGTGCATGGGTTCAAACACCGTCCGCGGCAAAATTCTGGACAGTACTTAAAGAATTCCAAATAGGGACGAAATCGGTCTTCTGGATGACATTCCCTTGCTGCCTGAAACAATGCTTAGTTTATGTTGATAACTGTTGGTATAATGGGACTGGTGTTTATACAGAACTGTCAAACATGATTTAAAATAATTTCAAATTATGTTTGAAATTAAGAATTTTCCCTATATAACAAAATAAGGATCACCACGTGGATGCTAAATGCGAAAACTCTTTCTAAGCAATCGGCGATAGGTAACTATTCGTTAACACGCTTTCGGTTAAAAGCTGACTAATGATTTCGTTTAAAAAATTATTCTCTGTGGGAGTGCTTGCAATATTATGAGAAAATTCAAAAAAGTACCAAGAATAATCATTGGAGAAAATTGCTTTAACAAAATTTTATTTTATTTCGGAAATATTATTTTGAAAGAGACAGTCGATCAACATAGAAAAACTGCCGTCAGTCACACGTACTGACGTGTGAAGAGCACCGTCGTCATCATCTTAATTATCAAAAACAGCAATAGAATAGCATTTAAATATTGATGCTTTACTATCGCAGAACCCAGATAAAAAAGAAATCACTTAGCCCTGTAGAAGAGGAAATAATAATTTAGGAAAAAGTAGTTCTAGATTAGATTGATGGTCATATCTTAAAATTACTCAGACGAGGCCACCTAGAACTTCGCACAACATATAACCCAGACCAAGTCAACTATAAGGCAAGACGGCATCGGCAATTCCGAATAATGGAACTCAAGTCTACGACACGGTGGGTTCGAGAGCAGTTTGTCAGCAAAACATAAACTAGGCCTATCAATTTAAAACTGTTTGATTTTCACCCATTCATGTGACTTTTGGTAACTGAAGATATAATGCGGTATGACCAAGTGACCGATATCGCGAATAATTTTATCCGGCCAAGAACCAGCTGGCCTCAAAATCCAGCTGCTCCGGTCTTTCACCGGAGTTGCTTCGATGGCTTGGTGAGCAGGATGCAAAAGAAGAATTCTCAAAAAAAAGAGCTCAAATGAAAACAATCGACGTTCCAATACAAGTTTAGGTAGTAATGGTACATAAAATGTCATCCAAATAAAAACTGGTGAACTTCGTTATTTTACTCTTTAGAAACACCTCCTGCAGTTTACATGCAATAAACTAATCCAACTAAGCGAATACATTGGATAACAGAAAAGTTCAGACGATAGCAGTAACAGTGAATCACGCTCAAATCTGTACAGCATGAAGGTCCAAAAGTAGATTCGGCTTGAAGATCATGAACTTGGTGCTTGATGAAACAAACGGTCGATTTAATTAGTTTATATAACTTGTCAAAGACAGCTACACAAAGGCTAATAGGTATGGAGATAGCGGGGAAAAGCCGATCCATTTTTGGCCAGAAAAGGTCCTAGGTAATCAGAAGTTTTGACGACGGGCAACAGAGCGTTATCTAGTATTACTTTAAGCAATGGATGAAAATTGGTTAAAATGACAGTTTCTGAAGCTTTTAACCTCAGGTCGTACCGATTGGAAACAGTCTGAGCGCAAATGTTTGCTCGCTGGAGATCGTCTTCATATTGTACAATAAGTGTTGCTGTGGTCTGAGAGAGGACTACACCAAAAACAATTAAAATAGGCGGGAGCGATGACACATCCTTTTCGAACACAGAAGCCAATCGCACACCACTCAGCAAGGCCCTCACTACAGCGAATCCAGACTAACAAAACACTATAACGATTTGCCAACAGTCAAACTATTTTGGTTTATATTCCACTGTTAAGCGTAGCTCGCCATAACATCTTCGCGATGCAGAATCGAAGGCGAATAAGTGGCCTAGAACAGCAACGACGGCGGGTCGCTAAGACAGACGTTGTGTGAATATGGTTTGCACATCCTCTTCTCGATTGCAACTTGTCATGGATTAGCTCATCCATTCTCAGCAGGGAATGAGCGATCTGCGTTCGAAAGTATCCCACTCATAAATGGTCTGTTAAGGCCAGTGGGTGAAGTCTGCGCACAAGATTTTTTCGGAAAGCGCTAGAAAACGCCTTCGACTCTTCTCCTGTTAATGCAAGCACTCACACTACGCCCACGCCACAAACTAGAACTTGGTTGTGAAAAACTAATGGAAACACGTAGTAAGTGTACGGAAAGTGTCAGAAAAGCCATTCAGACATCGACCGACGGCTGTCACGACATTGACATTAAAAAAAACGTTTTCCCACGCCGATCAGGATTCAAATTGCTGAGATTATATGTTAGAACTGGGAAGCCGTATTGAATTAAAGTAAATGGGTGAAACTTGAATGTTGAGTTATAGTACTCATGATGTCCTTCTTGTCGTTAATTTTGCCGCATTTTTCTTGTGCGGGACAATTGATAGCACTCGTCGGTCGGTAAAATCTTGAATTATTTAAATTTACAGGTGCACAGATTATTGGTCTTGATTGATGGGTTCTCACTTGTCCTTACATTTTGAAGCCCTCCACCAGCTGCCTATCTGAAAATAACGTTGGAACAAGATTTTCCGCTCTTTTTTACCGAATTTTCGGTACTTCATTTCTAGTCCCATCTTCAGGGTTGACACCATACGCACAGGACCAGCAATTAAAAAATAGAGATATGATGGATAAGCGTGTATACCAATCCATATGGTTTGCTTATATTTATTCTATAAATGTCACTTTAGAAGAATACACATGTGCATATAGGTTGTTGTGTGCGGGGGGAGGTGACATGGATAAGTTTGTGTACACACTTGAGAATAAGAGAATACGTATAAAGAACGGATATTAAGGCAGGCAATAAATAATACTTTAGTAGGCAAAATAAATATAAATATATTAAACAAAATTTGATTGCGCGGGTGGTGGTAACAATTCTTTAAATCAAGTTTGCGAGCTTGAAGTAAACACCAACCCCATTGTATTTACTTCAAGCTCGCAAACTTGATTAAAAGAATATAAATATATGTCTTGAATGAGGATACCACATTTGCCACAAACTGTTTTTTTCCTGTGCGTATGGTGTCAACCTTGAAGATGGAACTGGAAATGAAGTCCCGAAAATTCGGAAAAAAAGAGTGAAATATTCAAGTATGTATTAGGTGTTGCGAACCTTGTTACAAATTAGTTCAGTTTTGACCAGAAGGATAAACCAAAGACAGTATGAACGGAAAGTATAATCTCATGCACATTCGTTTCGTGCTTACTGGCGACTCATCAGTAGTTCTCCGCAACAAACAGTATTTAAGAGTGAAATCTTGTTCCAACGTCATTTTTAAACAAGCAGCTGATGGAGGGCTTCACAATGAAGGGATAAGTGAGGGGTGTTTGGTTATTCTCACGATGACGATATAAATTAAACAGCTAAAAAGTGAATAAGTACATTTCGTATGCCAAACCAGTTTAATGTGAATTGAAATGCGTCAGTATGGGCGCTACATGTGATATTTTCTACGAGTGAATGAATAGAATGAGGTTGGTGTTTATCTCAAGTACGCAAAACCCGATTTAATGAATTGTGTAACAATAATTTATTGCGCGATTGGTGGTAACAATTCTTTAAATCAAATTTGCGAGCTTGAAGTAAACACCAATCCCATTATATTTAACCAGTCATCGAACAACATAGCAAAACTACCGCCAGTCGCAACGCACTGACGCGTTTCGACCTTCCATGATCATCATCAGTCAGTTTGCCGTTATACTCTGATGATGATCATGGAAGGTCGAAACGCGTCAGTGCGTTGCGGCTGGCGGTAGTTTTGTTACGTGCGTACTAGTTGATGGTGACCCGGAAGAAAATTATTAGAAAAAGTTGAGCTTGTTACAGTGACCCATTTTTAAAAGTAAAGATCTTCCTGAACCTTCACCAATTAGCTCAGTCGTTCAGCCAGGATGTGTTCGCTTCTTTCAATTTCTAAATTTTTCAGTTGTAGTCTTTACTGAGAAGCAGAAGCATTCTCTGGAGAGCAAACAGATGGTGGTTGTCCTCTTGCTGACCTCGACTATTATGAGAATTTTCGGTCGGAAACACAGGACTACAAACTCCAAAGGGCCAAAAATCGCGCTAAAGTGATGTTCATTCGATTTAAGATGAAGCACATTTAAAATAGTCTGTACGACTACGTATGTATAGGAGCGTAGGATTTTTCTAAACAAAGTATTAATGTAGTCGTCGGTCCATGGTACCACTGGACAGATCAGTTTCTGCCGAAATTTTGCGACGATTTAGCCTAGATTCGGTTGTCTGGTAAATTATGCAAAGCTATTGGAATCAACAATTGGTTTCATCAAGCACTAAACTCAAGGCATTTCAGTCGATTATGCAACCGACCCTTTGATGCTACTTAGACATGAGACGACTGACTATAGCTCCTAGTACCTGGACAACATTTTAAATCTATTTATTCATTATTTATTTTAAGCTATTGAAATCTGAGCGAAAGGAGGGAGTAATCAGGAGCAATATTCTAGTATTATGACGGTCGAACATAGTTAACTAGGAAAGAGTATTTCGTTGTTTGTGGCTTTTTCTGAAAAGTTTGCATAGATATTCGTCTCATCAACCAGACGTACCGGCAACAGTAAAAAGAACCGTGATACCTCTATAGAGATGCAATTATTTTATCACTCTGAGCTCGGTTTAACGGCGCAGATAACACTTGAGGTTATCATCACCATCATCACCAGCAACAACAAAACAAAAGCCCTTAATAAATGATGTTTTAATGTAATACGACCATAATACTAATTAAAAAACAAGAATAGCAATTAAAAAACGTTTTAAAAAGGAATGAGAAAAATAATGATCTAAAACAAGCACAGCATTAATAACAGAGTACTTCATGAAGTGCAGGACCTCGATGAGATGGAGGTATTTATCTAGGTAACAGACAGAAACGAAACAACCTAAACCTCTACACAACTATCACGGCTAAGTCCGCTTTAAGTATAGGTCACATCGGCAATACAGCATCCTTGCGGTCTTCAAAGTATCGCGTCATAAATCCGATCCAATCGCGAAGTTTACTCTGCCCTACTAAAAAACGAAAGATAAAATTATTCTACTAGAAATGTGCAAAAAGAGCGCAGGTACTACCCACTCGGAGTCAAATGGTCAGTGACGAAATAGTAACAAGCGTTCCAGACTAGGAGGTCGCGTTTAGACTAATGAATGCAATTTAGCCACTTGAAACGCAGATACAGGTGTTCATTAGTCTATGGTGGCAGACCATAACAGTAAAACTTGGTTGAAGTCGCAAACCCTTATAATGTATGCATGGAGTAGTGTTCTTATGAGAGAAATCTAAAGCAGGATATATATATTTTAATTTTTAGCAAGGCGATAATTTTACATGCATTGTCGATAGCGCGCGTTCAATTAAAAATTAGAAACATTCATAATTAAACATGCTGGAAAGTTGACTAATTGTATTGACTATATAGTACCAGTTTAAATGTAGAGTAGAATATCGTTCTTTAATGAATCCTAATGAGATCCAATTTGATTTGCTTGACTGTGGTTTTAATATTCATACTATTCATACAAAGAGATCACTAAAAGTAAGAAAATTGCACTGTCCAGTTAAATAACACAACTTCTGTGTGATGAGAAGTATTAATTTGAATTATACGGAGCCACCATTTTTAACAAACAATGTAAAATATAAGCCCATTCATGAAGTTGAATGTCTCATAATATTCAATCGAATAAACAGCTAAAATTTAAGTGAGTCAGACTGACTATAACACAAGGATTTATGGACAGTTAAATAATACGGAAGTAAATACAAAAAATTAAATAGATCGGTCGCAAAATAAAGTGAAATTATTAATAAATAGCATGATTGATAATAGTGAATTAAACCAGACATATTTAAACAATTGAACAATAATTGATGGCTCGGGTGGTGGTAACAATTCTATAAATCAAGTTTGCGAACATGTATGTGAAACTAATAGAGGTGAGAATCGCGAATATAATTTTTCTTTCCATATATATATATATATATATATATATATTCATTGCGGTTTGATCCTCGCTAATCAGTTTGCCATCGTACTCTGATGAATGATCATGGAAGGTCGAAACGCGTCAGTGCGTTGCGACTGGCGTCAGTTTTGTTGAGTTGTTCGGCGACGGGTTAAATACAATGGGATGAAAATATTTGTTTTCTACATTCGTATATGAAGTAATTGTACACAAAAATTATTGGGTCAAATGGAGCAATCAATGTCTATTCCCATAGCAGATATTGCGCATTACATGGAAATATCTGGAGTAGCTTTCTCGAACCATTGCCGTTTGTGGAGAAACACTATTATTTCGCTCTGTCTTAAAGGTCGTGATTACAATGCATCTGTACGCGCAGTTTTATTATACTCTAGTGATAATTACCTCTTAGAGTTGATGATTTAAGACGCCTACAGGCATTCGTCGATGTGTGTTTTGGAAGTATAGCACAAGTTGTTTATTAACAACGAATAACCAACGTCGACATCCGTAGACGTATTTTGGATCGGCCAACAAGTGCTCCTCGTTAGAAAAACAAATAAGGCTTCATCAACTTTATTGGCTCGATCACGTATGTCCTCAATTCGAATGCCCAGTAGAGATCTGTTCTCTCATCCAGCACCAGATTGGTGTAAGAAACTAGGTGGGCAGATTTTGACATGGCAGAAACTGTTGAAGTCACTTACATTCAAATAGAGTAACAAAGGACCCACTTAAATACTGTTTGTTGCGAAGAGCTAATATATATGCAAGTATGTATTAGGACTTGTCTGTCAGAATGGGGTCGACGTGTGCATCATAGTTCTTGGTTATAAACCCTTAGCGAAATGACTTTAAATCGAGCTCAATGGCAACCTCGTTGCAGATTTCTAGTAGGATTATCTTCGTAACTTTTACTTAGTAGGGCAGAGTTAGCTGCGTGGTTTGGTTTTGTTTATGACGTAATACAGTGAAACTCACAAGATGTATTAGTGATTTTTCCTTTCCTTAAATCTGACTTGGCTAAAATGATGTTGGGTAGAGGTTTGGTTTGCCTGACTTCTGTAAGTTATCTAGATAAATATACTCATGGAATTTTTTCTCTCGTAAATCTCATGAATAATTTGTGTGTCCAAAATTATTATTTATGTCGTTATTTCTAAAAATTTTCGTGTATTTTTTTGTTTCGTTTTTAATGGTTATATGGCAGTGAAACATTAATTACTATTGACTTTTTGTGGTTGTGAATGTTAATGATGATGAAAAAATGATTTAACAAAATAATTATTAGCTTCTAAAGAGGGATATCACTGATGTAGTTAGCGTGCAGGCCATGTAACAGCACCACTCCAAAACGTTTGAGACTGACTCGCGCAAATAGTGATTAAAGGTTCACTTTGATGAACAGACAGGTACATGTAGTTATGCGTAACTGATTGATAAACAGTTGTAGGCGCAAGTACACACATGTAAAGACCGCCTATCTAGTGACACGTCAGCAAATTTTATGAAGTCGGTCAGCTGTTAGTGCGAATAAACCATTTTCAACTAAATGTTTCACTTGCCTTGTTAAATGCTAATATATTTGACGTGATTATCTGTCGACTGATAAATATACTCAGACATGAGTAATAAAATGTTTCGTAAGAAAATGAGAAAATATAAAATGACACCTAGCTAGTCAGCACAGAGACCGGGTAAACCTGAAACATTTTCGTGCAACTTTCTTCTTTTGACTGAAGAATAGTCAAAAGAGAATCATTGGTCTACGCGATCTTGTCTTAAGCCTATTTCATTTCTGAAAGTAGAAACGGTATTAGCTTTTATAATAGGAACGATTTTGCACAAACACTAACACTAAAGCAAAGTATTTACATTTTATTTTCAGTTTCGACCACCAATATTTACACAGTCTCTGCAGGACACGCATGTTAAAAGTGCACGACGTGAGATAGCCCACTGTGTCAAAAATAACTAATTTTAAAAATTTCACGAATATTGCATTAGGTAAGATTAATAAATTTTTAGGCTAAATTTTAGATCAGTGTCAGATGCCAAAAACCAATAGTGCCAACGTCACTTATCGTGCTATAAAATCCGTTTTCCATCTTTGATTCAATATTTATACCCGACTGATAGGTAAGAAACGTATAGGAATTATTTCAGAAATAAAATGAGATAAAATTACAGCACAAATCAGAAAATTGACTCACAATCTCATTCTGGCCATCTACTCGATAGGCAACTGAATTGCACGGCTTCAAACTCTCGTAGCTGTTCACTGAGTGACCGTTTTGTAGAATTCCAGTTTCGCTGCTCATAGGTGAACACTAGAAGTCTATTCAATGTTAGTTGCTTTCGGCTTTATCAACAATGTACCCAATTTATCAACAAGATCAACTTGCTTTAACTTGCAGATCAGCGAAGGTTCACACAAGCTTATCAGTTGCATGTGAATATAGAGAGAAAATTTTTGAAAAAAACAAAAAATAGATATATTGAAGTATTATCTAAGATTGACTTTCTTATGTATATTTCCACAAATCTAGAGCTGTATGCCGAAAGACATCTTTAAGAGAAACTATACTGAATTGAGTGTTCAAAAATACAGCGGGAACTGTCAAAAAAATTATGGAGATCACTTGACTATTCCTGTATATATTCTCGGTTTCGGAGAACTAGTACGTATGCAATTCGGTGTTACTTAGTAACTATGTTGAATTTACTACCACGTCCCAAGGTAACGCGGTGGCTGTTCCGTAATGACAGATTTGTGGCGGTTAGCTGGAACAATTGGTCTAAAGTTAAGCCATATAGGCTCCACCTAAAGAAAAAAACTAACCAAGAAACATTAGTTAGTATACAAATGAAAATTGTGTGTCACGTGCGGCAGGGTAGCTCAGTGGTTAGTACAACAGGTTCCGAAGTAAACGTGCCCTAGTTCAAGCCCCGTCTGCAGAAAATTCTGAACAGTACGTGATGAGTTCCCAATAAGGACAAAACCGGTCTATAGAAAGAATTTCATTTTCTACATAACAAAATACTTGGTTTATTCTGACAAATTTATGCACATAATGGGTCAGGTGTTTATATCAAGATCGCAACCTTGATTTAAATAACTTGAATTCAAAGCACAATGCAGAGTATAACCACATATACCTATTATATATTTGTCCAAGTAATGTGGATTAGCCGGACATTGCTATCACTTAGACTAAAATATTAAGACAGTAGTAGAGCCAGCCTTATACAAAGTTATCAGGAGCGCGACTTCAAATCCAGTACACTAAATATAATATATATAAAACCTGAAAAGGACGCCAACACTATAGTTTTGAAGAATAACCATTCTCAACACTTGATACTATAGTCAAGCCTTAATTGACTTTAGTTACCACATTACCGTAGTAATTATGGTAACATACAATAAAACACCTTGTACTTATATATTATTGGTTGAAGAGAGTTAATTTTTACATAATTATGCAGTAGATATTGCGTACCTAGGGACACATTAGTTTAAATAGTACAGTAATTAACAATTGTCGACCTGGCTAGCGTTGAGTAAAGACTATCGAATAACAATTTGGATGTAGAATAAAATGGCAATTTAAGCCATAATGGATTTATTATTTTTACTAACTTCCAAGTAAATAATTTTTTCAATTGATGCGTAAACCATAAGTAATTTTTTTTAAAACGAGGCATCAATAGCGAAGGCAAAGAAGTAGTTGGTATCATTGAGAAAAGCGAAATCTAGTCATAGTGTAGTAGATATCTTGAAAAGAGTGTGTTCATACACAGTTGCAGAATCAATTTATCGTAACAAAAGTACAGAAACAGTAATGGCAACGACTGAGCGCCATTTCATAAAAGCCATCCATTGGCAACCTTTTGGAAATGCAGAGCGACCGGATTTGAAATAAAAATAAGGCCGTTAGAGACTGAGTTTCCAGCACTACTATTTAAACGTTTAAATAATATACTCTATCAACAGGTTTCATTTTAGTAACTGCATGGTTATTAATTGATCAATCACCAGTAGTATGCTTAGAAGGTGCTTACCTAACATAAAATGAAACTGAGTGTATGCAATGAGTCTCAAGATGTGTGGAACATATCGACTAGTTTTCATCTTGACAATAGGAAATGCCAAAATATACAGCTGCGCGGACCAGACGATATAAAGAAAACTCTGGAATTATTGGCAGGATTACAAGAAGATCCTAGACGTAAATTATGTAGATTCATAGTACTGATATTAGCTGACGATAGGCTGAGACACTTAAGACAGCATCTTCGGTCAGTTTCGGCATGTCGTGTCCGGCCGGTATGCCAAGCGATGCTAAAGCCAGAAGTAATTTTAGACTTTCCGGTAACAACGACTGTATCAGGATGGTTGGTCAATAAGTGAGCATCATAATGTAAAATATAGCATCAACCGACCAGACTGGTATCATGATTAGCAAATCTGATATGAAGGATTATATTATATCTGTTCAAATTTAATCTGTGTTGTCAACGAAAATGAATGCATGATTCATCATTGAAGTTGCATGTGCAGTCATGACGTTATCTCAACAAATAAATATGTAGCTGAACACAGGAATAAATGGGTTGATTGGGCTGAGCTCATCACCTTAAACGAAGTTCGCAGCATCTAATTGCGCCAGCGTTGAGCGAGCTAACCAGGATATGTGACAACCAACACATGAAAACAAATCAGAATTAATACAAATGACAATTCCAGATGTCTGAACCGATAATTCCGCACTCCAGATCGGACTTTAGGCATATATTTGTCCGAATAAAAAAGATTGTAATAAATATAGTACCTACTAATATAAAGCCTGAGCATAGCCTTTCCTTATCGAGTAAAGCCCTCCTACGTAACCACGATGATAAACACTCTCGCTCACTACGAATAGACGACTTAATGTCCTATTGCAGGCATTACAACATTTAAAATTTTATGGTTCTGCGGCGGTGAAGTGTAATTTCTCAAATTTTGATTTATTACTGTGCTTCCTGTCAATCTGGCGCAGTAATGCATTTAAAGCGTACCGTTCAGTTTAGCAGCAGAAGCTTAACCAAACTTCGACCAATGTAGGAGAGCTCGAAAAGACAGCGTTCATAGTATACAATTTAGGCCATAAGTAAATTGTTGCGCGTAGTATTCCGCCAGTCAAACATTAATCACAGTTTAACGGTAACAGAAAAGTAGTTGATGACAGTTCAGAAAGTATTGTGTAAACTTGTGTTTAATCATCGGTGTCCCGGTCGACGTGCATACAGACCATAACGCGGTGATTCACTGGCTTTCGCCAGGTGTAAAGAAGTCTCGACCGCATCGGGCAGTAGAAGAACTGTCCCAGTACGAAGTGCCAACAAATCACAAACACGGCAATTAAAAAATTTCGACGAATGCTCTGCAATTAACATTACCATTTCGCGAGCAATTAGACGACGAACGAAGCGCTTGCTAAAGAAATTGGAGTACGATTAACAGGTACTTAGGCAATATCGTGTTTCCAAATTTGGATTGCGTTAATTCATAAAAATGAGCAAACACAGTAGTACATTCCGGAATTTTATCAATAGAATTCAACTATTTTTAAAATGAGAAATTAGGCCATCTCGGCGTAAACCAACAAACAGATACATTTAAATACTGTTTGTTGGGAAGAGCTAATATATATGCAAGTATGTATTAGGCGTTGCGAACCTAGTAACAAATTAGTTCAGTTGTGACCAGAAGGATAAACCAAAGGCAGCATGAACGGAAAGTATAATCTCATGCACATTCGTTTCGTGCTTACTGGCGACTCATCAGTAGGAGCCGGTATTACCCCTTTAACCACTACATATTTGGTCGAAGAATGTGGAATAATAGGACGAAACACCTGTTACTCCAGTAATTGTTGAAATTCTCAATTTCTGTGAACCTTAGCATAAATTGATTTCCATCAGGTTGGTATCATGTACCGACTCGGAAACCATAGTGTTAGTACCATGTATCTTTTCGGTACAATACTGCTGGTATCGATTACTAACACAATAGCCATAGTGTTAGTATCCTTTACAGACTCGGTATATATATTATATAGTGTGAGTTAGCGTGGAAGTCGCATTGTCGTAGACTTTATATGATGTTAGCTTCACTACTGCAGGTTTACACATTCGTCTAGGAGATTGTACCGTCCTATTATTCCACATTCTTCTACCAAATATATAGTGGTTACAGGGCGTAATACCGGCTCCTACTGATGAGTCGCCAGTAAGCACGAAACGAATGTGCATGAGATTATATTTTCCGTTCATGCTGCCTTTGGTATATCCTTCTGATCACAACAGAACTAATTTGTTACTAGGTTCGAAACAGATACATTGTTGGGTCCATTATTCTGGAACAGCATGAAGAGCGATAATTAAAATAATTACTGACAATGCAGTTTTAGTCGGAAAAATGCGATATGCTAAAACCATTGGCTTTCAGTATTACCACAAGGTGATGTGATGCACATTTACCATATGAATGAACTATTTTCACTAACGATACGTCGGAAAGCTCATTTACAAGATAGAAGAACGATGGAAAAATCGCTGTTAGTTTGTGCAACCGTCAGGAACTAAGGCCGCGAATTGAATCAGAAGATTATAAGCAATGGTTTTGCAACTTGACGGAGGATTGTGCGCATTTAGCAACATATTACCCACGAATAAGTGAACACGGGGAACGCGCATTTCCAACAATTAGGTGCTAGGACTTCATGTCAGCCAGGTAAGTGACAAAATTGATTACACTTACTCAAGCAGGCAATGCGAATAAGTATCTACCAAAAGAGTTCGCTCTAACGACATGGATGAAATTTTGCCTGCCGGAAAAGCTGGCTCTGCGGACAACCAACATTCAATATATCCAGTTCTAGGTAACGGAGCACGTCAAAAAATTGGTATATGATGCAGTAATATGTATGCGACAGGAAGATTGAAAAAAACGTTCGCAATCGATTGAGAGCTCGCGGCAAATTAAGTCAGACAAACTGCGTTAAAACACATTAAAATCTGCCACTATACATCAGAAAGTCTTCGTGGAGTGGAATACGGTATTCTTCAAAGTACCGGAATGTAAACATCCATTATTGAACATGCTACTTGTAATATACGATATATTGTCGTAGAGTAGAGATTTCATAGGCGTCGGCATCTAAAACTGTATATTGATATACAATTAAAAATGAACAGAAAATTGAGAAATAAAGCAATAAAATATTTAAAATAAGTACGGACTCTCCTTTGTTATATACAAATATGTATAACCAGTTATTTATTCATTAATTAATAGTTAGTTAATTAAGAATATAGTGTGAATGAAAAATTTGAAATTCTGATCAGCAAATAAAAAAGTAACTCTTGTCATTATTATTTAATTAAGCATGCGTTAACATTTGTTAAAATTTAATAGACATTGCTCGCGCCAGCGGTGAACAAAAATTATATATATCAAGATGGCGAGCTTGATAAAAACACGAATCCCGTTACTTATCCAATTGTCATTATAATCTAGGCGTCGTAAAAGATAGTAAAGTCGCGTCATTCAATAGACTGGTTTCGACTGTATTGTGATCTCTTCAGGTACTGTCCTCGGCAAAAAATCTAAACCGTACCTGAAGAGTTCCCGATGGGGATGAGATCGGTTTTTGGATGAATTTTTTTTCTAGATTGTATGATGCTTAGTTTATACTGAAAAATGTATATACAATGGAATTTGTTTTTATATCAATCTCGCAACATTGATTTAACTAAATGTTAGAATAAAGTTTAAAACTAAAAATAAGCATAAATTCCTCGTTCAGATCATTCGAAAGGCATGACACAAGTCACATACACTGGCGCATTTCAAACTTCCGTTATCAACGTCATAACACGAAGGGCCTTTGACCAAGGAGGATCAAGCCGAACTTTACATATAAGCTATTTAAAATAAGAAATGTTGTTTTCATCCCTGACTGGAATTTCAGCTGCACAATTTATATCCAGTCGCAAAAACAACTTTTACAGCTTTCATCATATTTATAGATGAAAACAAATATGTAAATGAGGCGCCTCTTATTGCATTACCTTAGACTGCTTGGGTAAACCAATAAGAATTCGATTTAGATAAATCAATGACCAATAATGTGATAGGGAATATTATGAAGAAACGATTTTAATCTAGACGAATTTTAACATTTTATTCAAAAATGTGATTAAAAACAATTATTTAAAAATAGGTGTATGGAAGCGTTTGGTATCAATAAGATCATACGGTACAAGAGGATCAACATACCCTGACCACAAAAACAAGGAGAAATGCATAACTATTAAAAAGTGCGTAATTCAAACTTATTCAAAATAAAGCAATAGACACTTTTTACGGAAGTCTAAGAAACAGACTAACGTCACTTCAACTCATGTTTCAGGTGTGTATTGACAGCTAATTTGAGTCAACTGTGGATTTAAGAGTGATGACGATTAAGCAACTATGAGAACCGAGTGCTTCAAATCAAACTGATAAATCATAAGCCAATAAAAAAAAATAAAATCAGACGTCTCCTCCATTCGCTTAAACTGGAACCGAGCATTGATTTGTACTAGATAAGACAGGCAACTCACATACCATACGGACGGCACATTTCAGATATATCAATGAAATTCGGCATTAGCACATTCGGATGCAAAATGTACGAAATTTTAATTTCTACATTGCGCTTGTGTACTACATTTCAGCATGGTTGGAATTTCTTATGGGAAATTCAATTCTAGTTGGAACGAAGCAAATTTATCCTTGATGTATAACCTCATATCTATAGATACGATCCAAATGAAATTTACTCACAAAGAATAGTAAGAAAATTTCACAGAAATAAATCAAGACAGTCATATGCAAAATATTGAAAATTACACACTAATCAACAATGAAAGACAAGATCTAGAATGACTAAAACCACTAGCCTGAACTGAAAAAACAACAAAAGCGGTAAGTAACTATGTAAAACAGCAAGATAATATTCATTGTTTTATTGATTTAAAAAAAATCTAATTAGAATAATGCGTAAAACAAAATAGGTTGAAACAGCTCAAATAAATTAACTACAAAGCTGGCCGCAACTGATTTTTACTGGAAGAAACAGAAGTCACCCTTAACTGCTTATATGTTCTAAGCAAGTAACCGAAAAAATTCTCAAAATGGAAAAGCAAGAGCAAAAAACTTCAATTAATAGGCATTAATAAATTAACTAATAGACACCCAAATGATTAATGATGTTTCTAACGCCATCGTTATACCTACTTCTAACGGGACCAAAATTTCTACCAAAATATGAACAGATAGGAATAGAGGTATTTAAATCTAATTTAAAAATACCAACCAGGTAGTTATTCGTAAAGCACAGCAAAATAATATACAAGATATGGGCATCCAAATCGGTCGGAAAGACGATAAACACGGCAAAAGTAATTTTTAATTGACCTATACTATGCTAAATTAGAAAATATTAGCAAAAGACATAAAGTATAGGCATCGACAGAGAAAGACCGTTCATGTACGTCAATACGGTCCAGGTGTAGCGAAGTGCTTCGGCAAGCACATGAGAAAAAAAGCAAAAGAAAGTAAAAATATTTTAAACAACTAAAAATCTGTAAAGCAGGCATTCGACAAAATTATTATAAGAGTAAGCCGCATTGTATTCCAATAAATTATGACATGAAATTAAATCTCTCACTGAAGAATAAATTTAACGACCATTTTAACGCTAAGCTGAAATAAACATAGACTAGGCGAAAATGGTGCAGCTGGAAGATAACTTCTGAATGAAAATAGCTTTGACAAAAGCATAAATCTATAAATTCTTGCCCATAACATCAATTTGGTATTGACGAACTTTGAATACCACCGGCGGCATTTTGTCTTAAAGCAAAGCGACTTCAAATCTGTACTGTGGGCAGTAATCTTTAATCGAACTAAGAGTTCCGGTAAACCGACGCTAGTCGTCTTCCATCCATAACGCAAGTAATCAAAAAATTAATAAATCTCATTATTAATTTCGCCATCAAAATCATAAAATTTAAAAATATGTATTGACATTCATGTCTCTTATAGGCCACTGGTAACCACAGCACTCGGAACGCTATGGAGAAAACTTTATAAAGATTCGGCTTGTCTCCAGAGCATAGAACCTGAGATAATTTTTACTATTTCCATTAAAACTAGTCTTGATCACGCCGTAATTACTGTGAAGCCTAGAGATGATAGCCAGATGGCCCGTTAAGCATTTACTGACGGCCATGAAATAGACGAGAGTCGACGCTGGTTATCAACGACATTGTAACAGATTTGAAATGTAGCACTCGCTTAACTAATTATACCATCGGATCCGAAATATTTTAAAGCTGGCGGTGAAGTGCCACCTCCATCGTGTTACTAGTTTGATGTCAAAATTTATATTGTTTGTCAATCGTCAAAAATCATCAGCCATATGAGGAATCGCAGTCACTGGAATAGTTGACCTATGTTAGGAATTCTTAAAGCTCGAAGCAACAGAGGTCAGAAGGATCAGCATAAGATTAATGCTGTTGTCTAGCTGTCAAGAGTAATGAATCTGTTTCAATTGAGGAGAGCGCAATTGTTGACTCCATCACAAAGCTATCGACATCGCAACCAACTATCGCAGAATCGGTTTGCTCTGTGAGGCACGAAAATGGGCCATTTTTATTATCCTCAAAAAGATTTTGAAGAACAGGTGAAGCGAAATAGGACAACTAAAATAAGGCTATAATAGGAATTGGAATACCAAGAATAAATTCTTGCCATCTGGAAACCTGCTTTTTGATATCTGTACCCGCAGCCGACAATCGGTGCTTTCCAAGATTATCCAGCCACACTCTATTCTTTTTCGCGCATGATACTATACCGAGCACTACTTAAAAATGGGTACCAGGCCAAGATTTCGAGTAATTGAATCCAATATCGATCTAAACTGCATGACCTGCATTCGCAATAGTAGGCGCCATTTTACGTCTACTGCGATTATCTGTGTTTAACAGGAACGCGTTATCGACACTCCCGCTCATCGTCTCTTATGCTACCGATGCCGTCTTTGCCTAGATCACGCCAACACTTATTTTGGCAATGTTGCTGTTTTGTAAGAAAAGCTGATCTCCAGTGGGCTTTCAACTGTGCTTCAGAAATGTCCGTCCGGAAAGTTTTAAGTTAGATAACTCGTAAACGGCCGTTATGACAAATTTGTATCCATTTGAACGGATGTGTGTTGCTAGTTTAAAACAAGATTGTTCACCTGGGAGATTCATGAATCTATAAAGTTTGACTAAGATGAATTGAGCGGAGAGAAAAACCAACCAAATTAGTTTACAGAAAAAGTTCAAAACTTTAAAACAATATGGCAAGTTGCAGTTATTTGAGTCAAAATATCAATAAAAATGAAATAAAACTTTAAATAATGGTAAAAAAGAAATAGATCTAGAAAGCTACATCGTTAAAGTTCGATGTACAGCTTGCTAATTTAACAGTGGCATTATGAAATAGCGGAAACCCCGTATCACTTGGTTTGAAGTGAAGCGTAGTTAGGAGAATCAACGAAAAGATAATAATGAACGGAGCTAATCTTCTTATTCTATCATGGAAGCATAGATTATATTTCCTATTTAATGTAATCAAATTAAATTTTCAGAGAATTATATCTAAAAAAGAATTTCTTGTCAAACGTGAGACAAGCGCTACAAAACTATTTAAACGTACACATAAATAACATATCAATAGCACGAATAAAAAAACGCAGATGGGTCAAAAATTATTTATTTTTGCTAAACGTGATACCATTGACACTTTTAATATGTATGTACATGCAAAAAATGAAATAAAGTATCCTAAACAGACAACGAGGCGGTTTAATTGAATGAAATGTGTTAAAAGTAGCCTTTCAGTGTATAATCATTTTCATGACAATCATGTTGAACGGTCGCAATAAAACGAATTTATAAAAGTGGCATCTAACTCCATGCCGAAAGACAACAAGTGATAATATCCAACCTCATTGGACGCATATTCTACATATATAATATTCAGAATAATGTTGCCACAATCAGAGTTGTTGCAAATCTACGTTTTAGCTTTAAAAATAGACAGCATAAATAAATGCAAATCGAATGCATCTAAACAAAGTTAATATCAAACGGTTTTTGCATAAATAAATACAAAGACATCATAGTAATAATATCGCATTTTAGACATAGTTACATAGTATTTAACAATAATTGATTGCGCGGGTAGTGGTAAAAATTCTTTAAATCAAGTTTGCGAGCTTGAAGTAAACACCAACACCATTGTATTTAACCAGTCTTCGAAGACTGGTTAAATACAATGGGGTTGGTGTTTACTTCAAGGTCGCAAACTTGATTTAAAGCATAGTTACATAGTAAAATGTTCGAAATTTGACAACTTTCTGTTAACCCTTGTGTTCTAAAGTTATTCTCCCTGCCAAAATGCTTATTGAACTTGCAAATATATGTAGCGATTAATTATTTACTAATAGAGAAACTGAGTACAAAAGGCGGACTTTGCAAATTATCTGTGCTTGGCGGATTCTGACACCTATAAAAAAAGGAGTAGCCCGACTCTTAAGATAAAAACGCAAAATTTTGTGCATAAATTTCCATAATAATTGATACACTAACAGACCACGTGTGGCACGAGAGTCAAAATTAATTGTATAAACATACTTACCTAGAATCTAGTTTTGAAGCCATAAATATTACCGAGATGACAAAAAAATGGTAAAAATTAAATTAACCCACCTAGACAACTAAAACATAAGTTATTTAGAATGAAAATAGTACAGGAAATTATTGATAAAATAAAGCCTGAAATTCAGTCAGCGTAAAATAGTATGATGAAATTTTGATCAATTTTTCAACAAAAGCAGGTCTGAAAAAAAAACAAATCGACCACAATGTCTAAAATTCTGTTTGATGTTCGGAGGTACTTACTAAACTAACGTCAGCATAAACAGACCCTATTTGATGGGAGACGATTATGCCCGCTACTCTCAGCAGACTGCTTCATTTCCAATGACAGCTCACAAATAAATTAGTTCAAAACGAGTAATCTCACATATGGAAAATAATTATGTTGTCACGATTGCATCTATTGGATTTTCTACTGCAAAACGGCGAATAAGTAATCAACCGAATATAGTAAAAGATGTTAAAGGTTGATTGGTAATACTTTGTTCAATAGCCAAGCAACCAAACCTCAATAATCGAGTTGCTACTGCACATGTTATTTAAGAACCACAACATTAATTTGAACTCACAAATGTACAAATAAAGGACAAAAGAATAGAATATCTTATCTTATAAAGCACAGAAAGTTAGGAAAGCCTGTTTGATGCATTAAACCAATTTAAATTGGGAAATAATTCGATTATATGAGCTAAGAGACAACTAAAAAGACGCCAAACCCAATTAGTTGTGTCGCAACCAATTTTGACTAATTTGTACAATGATTACTGAGTTTTCTTTACAACTTTGGCGCAATCCAACATGCCACGGACAACTTTGTGCTTCACGCCGATAAGATCCTGACATCGGCCGCCACGTACCAGGACAATGTTGTGCTCCTGAAGGTTATGCCCTTCACCGGGAATAAATGCGACAACTTCGTTTCCATTACTAAGGCGGACTTTGACACACTTCCGATTGGCACTGTTCGGCTTCTTCGGCTTACGAATAATCTATATTGTTTAAACAATCAAGACAGAAAATAAGAAAGACTCAATCATCGAATGTCTACATTGATATTCCAGAAATTAGTTATTTTAGAACATGCATAACTCACTTTTAGAAACTAGATTTTAAAAATATGCAACAAGATATTAGTCAAGGTAAACCGGCATAATTGAAAAAGTTAAGCTTTAAATGACTGAGAAATGTAGTTTTCCTAAATTAATTGACAAGTTTCAGAAACGGATATCAAATCTTCTTTTCGTCAGAAATGAACTCAACCGAAGTATTTATAGTAACAGACGTTCGTATAGTCAACTGAAAATACACCTAACGAGAAGGTATGAATTCGCAGCTTAGGTGTGGTTTCGAGATTGCGTTTCTAACATATGTCTAAAACAGCCTCTGACAAGCAATAGCACAACACCTGGTCTACACATGGAAGATCGTCTCATACAAAAAGAAGGAGCAAAAGAATTTACTGACGCCTCAAATCCAGATGTTCATGGAAGGCGGTTCTCGCCCTGTTTGAGTATAAGACAATATAAATAAAAGACCCTTCATAATCTATATCCTCCATCGCTAAGTGGGAATATCAAACAATGAAAATGACATCGAGAAGTATCAAACTTCTACTGACTAGACCACATTTGATTAAGTCAGTTTTAAAAGTACTGTATCTGACAAAAGACAGAGTGTTATTTGGATATAAATCCATAATTTCCATTATATTCGTAACTCTCTACGATGTTCTTGGAAGCGACGCTTTTTATACTTCTTTTGATGAGTGAAATTTATTTAGGCCGGAAAGCACAAGTGAAAATGACATCTCATTGGCCTCCGGAGATTCGATGCATTTTCGGACATCTAGAATCAAGCTCCAAATCTACGTAAGATAAACGCCTAATAAATTCAAATTAATTGAATCTGTGAAACCAATATTTGGATCAAAATAACTCAAGATTCCTGTTGTTTAATAAAATTGCCGGCGGAAGAATAGACAACAGTTGACAAAAAGTAGTGACAAAGCCAATGTAGAATTTTTCTTGGAAGCACTTTTTTCCAATAATTGTTCTAGCATCTGCTTAATTTCATGGTGGTCATAATTTACGCTTCAACTACACAATCTAATATCGCCACGAAGGTAATATTTACCAATAATAATAACATTTTAATGTGACAAAAATCTAGTCTGGTGCTAGCCGTGACTGGAACTAAAATGATAATTGTCGATTCCTAATTGAACACGTCCGACCTACTTTCATAAATGAAGTAATTTCGAGTGGCATCCCGGCGAGGAGGGGGCAAGATACTGTGATACAGTAAATAATTAAGAGTTAGCATGTTTCACTTTAATAGCTGATTTACGTGCCACTAATTATATGTAACAGATTATTTATCAGTCTTATGCAAACGCTCACACACATATACACAAACACACAGACGTGGCATACGCTTATCTAGTGAATAGTTAGAAGTTGCTAAATCGAAGTAATTTCACTGGGATGAGTGTACACGTGCAGTACTCAATCCAAAACAAACGAGAACACATACACACAGGCATTACATACGCTTAACTAGTGAGTCTTCAGTATTTGTCATTAAATCACTGTAGTCTTACTTCGATGAGTTTCCAGATGCAAAAAAGTACACAAACCAATTTGACACAAACTTACCTAGTGAAAGAAACAAGTTATGCTTAGGAAATCTTACAACAAGTAGAAATGGGGCAGTTTAAACTTAAATTTTCCACTATAAATACTGATTGTCAAAGTGTTTATGTGATGTACTTTCCATTGAAAAGGACTTCCATATCCGGAAGTCGAAATATTTGGAAAATCAGGCAGACGGCGGAAGCAGACCTCTCGTATCGCAACGCGACAAAAAGGTAACTAATCTATTCCCTGTCGTGCAACATGTTTCTTTTTAATGCTATGTAATAGTATGTAAAACACAACGGCTCAACTCAGCTTATCTACAAAAAAGGCATCATCTAAATAGTCATAACGCTGCAGCTCAGTAATTCTGACCTATGCACCACAATGAACTTCAATATTAAAGTCGAGATTATGGACGAGTTTGTCGAGAGCAAAAGCTGAAAACGAGACACTGTGGACTCAACATGGAATCAGCTGAAAATAACGACACAAAATGAAACTTACTCTGTACATCACTCAAAAAGTCTCTAAATAAGCAGGGCATCGTTAGATACAAGCTGCTCTCTAAGTTAGCTCAACAAGTGCGGCCTATGAATTGAACTGAAAACTGACGATTAATGCGCGAGGCAAGGGACGACAAAAGCTGATACCAGAAAGAAATGGCCAACAGCGTGAAGAACGCTACTAATATGAGTGCAATTGTACAAATGCACCAACTCAAACATTTGTTTAAGAAAAACACAGACAGGTAGTTAACCTCGAGCCCATAATGTAAAAATATCAAGTTATCTAGAATTAAAGAATTTTCCACTCAATCACGTAGCAATCATATCCTTTCTCTGATACTACATCACCTTGGGAAGGATAAAATGATAAAAGCGACGTGCTTATAAACTAAAAAATGACTCAATATAAAATATTTTAAACAGGAAAGTCAGTAAAGACAACATCTCTGTGAAAGTTTACAAGCATGTGGGGCTGTTACTGTTAGACTTCTTCACCAAAATTTCAACTTTGATTTGAAAAAAACTACATTCCTTCATGAAGTAAATACGGTTCCTCTGCTCTAACTCGGAAAAAGTGACTCTAAATTATTTGATAAATAATAGACAATCAGTTGGTTTAATCATTATTATAATCAAGGTTGCGGTCTTGATATAAACACCTGACCCATTAATTACTTACATATGTCAGTATAAACTAAGAATTGTATAGTGTAGAAAAGGCAATTCATCCAGTAGACCGGTTTCGTCATTATTGGGAACTCATCAATTACTGGCCAGAATTTGCCGCGGACAGGATACGAACCTGGGCACGTCTGCTTCGGAATCTGCTGCTCTAACCACTGAGCTATCCTGCCGCACACTACACTACACACAATTTTCAGTTATATACTAACTAATGTAACTTGGTTAGTCAATTTTTCCTTTAGGTGGAGCTCATATGGCATCCATTTAGACCCCAAAGTTCCAACTAACCATGCCCAATCTGTCATTACTAAACAGATACCACATTACATGGGGAAGTGGTATTGAAATGAACATTTATATAATTAAACGAACATTGGTTGCGCGGGTGGTGATAGCAATTGTTATAATCAAGGTTGCGGTCTTGATATAAACACCTGACCCATTAATTACTTACATATGTCAGTATAAACTAAGAATTGCCTATAGTGTAGAAAGGCAATTCATCAGTAGACCAGTTTTCGTCCTTGTGGGAACTCATCAATCTTGGAGATCTGGTGCTCTAACCACTGAGCTATCCTGCCGCACACTACACTACACAATTTTCAGTTATATACTAACTAATGTAACTTGGTTAGTCAATTTTCCTTTAGGTGGAGCTCATATGGCATCCATTTAGACCCAAAGTTCCAACTAACCATGCCCAATCTGTCATTACTGAACAGACACCACATTACATGGGGAAGTGGTATTGAAATGAACATTTATATAATTAAACGAACATTGGTTGCGCGGGTGGTGATAACAATTATTATAATCAAGGTTGCGGTCTTGATATAAACACCTGACCATTAATTACTTACATATGTCAGTATAAACTAAGAATTGTATTATTTGGAACTTTGGGTCTAAATGGATGCCATATGAGCTCCACCTAAAGGAAAAATTGACTAACCAAGTTACATTAGTTAGTATATAACTGAAAATTGTGTGTAGTGTAGTGTGCAGCAGGATAGCTCAGTGGTTAGAGCACCAGATTCCGAAGCAGACGTGCCCAGGTTCGTATCCTGTCCGCAGCAAATTCTGGCCAGTACTTGATGAGTTCCCAATAAGGACGAAACCGGTCTACTGGATGAATTGCCTTTTCTACACTATATACAATTCTTAGTTTATACTGACATATGTAAGTAATTAATGGGTCAGGTGTTTATATCAAGACCGCAACCTTGATTATAATAATTGTTATCACCACCCGCGCAACCAATGTTCGTTTAGTTGGTTTAATCAACACACTATCACACTAAACACCAGAACGTTTCCCGAGTAAGTGTCCACTAAAAGTTTACCTCAAGCGAAATCTTGGAAAACAAACAATCCGTATACATTCGATTAAGCGTTACAGTTCTAGCCGAACTCATGCAACTGCTGCGAATATACCATTTTTCTGCATGAGTCAAGGTACATAAAAGTACAGAATCAGACATATTTGGCATGTTGAATGGAGTAAGAGATAGTCTTTCGTTGGTGTCAAAAACTAATTAATGAAAAGGTGTCATATAGGAAATCAAGGAATCCATCAGTTCGAAAACTTAGATATAGCACAATTATTACGCGAAACATATAAGCAATGGTATCCTGAAACATGTTTACCCCTAGGCTGCAGGCGCGAAGATAAAATTTCGGATGTTGAAAGAAACTTTCGTACATGGCAGCTGTGTAGATGATGCTAATAGCAATTAGTTGGCAGATTAATTTTGAGAATGCAAACATTTTATGCAACCGACTCCCCATAGCTATTGATGGCAAGGTCTTTTTAACACAGACCACATATACTCGTGAATAATACATGCAATAACGAATTTATATTGCATCGGCTACCGCGCAGGTAAAAAAGGATCGCTGCACTTGATGTCATGCAGGCAGGTTAAACAAGATTGAGCTAAGTCAAACACTTTCATTTTCCAATTCTGCCTCATTGTTTTATTTTCCTTCGTTTTTCAATATAAAAATAGCATTCATAGTACCCTATCAATGTGCAAAATAGAAAGAAATTTTATCAAATACAAGAACCGCTTCTTTCTTTTTTTCATTTCCGTTTCAAGTATCTACAGAAACATATGCAGGCATTTACATTTTTATATCTTGTAGATACTTGAGAAAAAAATGAGGAAGAAGCGGTTCTTGCATCTGATAAAATTCCTTTTTATTTTTGCACATGGAAAGAGTATTGTGAATTTTATTAAGGCTCGCATTCCAAAAGAGTAAAAATATCACTTGCATACGCTACGAATATAAAGAAAGATGATCAAACCGCTGAACCCAATTTCATATTAGCAATAACTAAAAATAATTCAAGTAAATTACAGTGTGTTAAACCTAGGTTAGGTTTGGTTCTCATGACAACACAATTAATGTACAATCATTTAAACAATCGGCGACAGGAAGACTTAGCACGTATGTTGGATAAATTGGAAATGGATATGTTGCATAGCTGAAACAGAACTAAAATTATTACAAAATCGCGTGCAACATTCTTATACCCGTGTTATTAACTTCTAACATCTAGTATCACAGGAATATTCACAAACCTAACAATGGGGAGTCGGTAATGGCATTAGGTCAAAAGCCGATGCTTCATTAACTGAAAGGATCCATAGCTTCAAGCATTTGACCGATTGTATACATACAGAATTTACTAATTGGGAAACATCTTTAAAATTATAAAGCTCGAATGCAATAACATTCTGGTGCGCATATATATATATATATATATATATATATATATATATATATATATATATATATATATATATATAATTACCGTCCATATTTTACTTTACTTTACTGCGGCTGACTCCTTTTGGAGGATAAGCCGGCTCCATTGATTTCATGGAGTTTCTTCGGAATTTGGTACAAGTGGTGTCCCCTCACCACTCGGCTATTTGATCGAGGACACACCTCTAGCCTTTGCACATCCAAGCGCAGTCTGCAAGGCAGCAGTAAGTTGCATAGTTGCCGTTGGCTGTTGAGAGCTCATTCGCCATTCGGAAGTACGGGGTACTGTCCAGGAGTCCAAGTAATCCTGTGGCTGTTGAACCCTTTTGTGGCGGGGAACACACGCCGAGTCATGGTGCCGTCGTCGGGCTCATGTGGTATTTTATAGGAGATCCGATTTCCGGTCGGAAATCCACCACGCCCTGGTGACACCACCGCCATAGCCCCGTTAGCCCATGTACGATCGGCCATCGAGACATGGTTGACACCGTCGTACCACGTTGAGGAGGGGATGGACTTTACGACGGCGTCCATACTTTAGGAAGATGGCAACACTAAAGTTCATTGAATAATCCTTCTCGTACGAGAGACGCGAGTATACGATTTCACCTCCCATTACAGTTGACTTAGCGTAAATTGTGTTCTGTAGACTCTCAGTTGCCTGGTTTTTGTGTATTACCCAGGTTTCTCCATATTAACTAAGAACTTCCATTATTAAATCACCACATTTTTGTTCTAAATATTTATTTCGTCATTAACCTTACTAATGTTAGTTTGCTTTTCTTATGGTTATGTGAAGTGAAGCATTAGTTATGAAAAGCTTTAATATTGATGCGTGGCAATCTTGATTATAATGATGATGGAACGAAATGCATACAAATTTGCTGCATTAATGAACCGTGAATTGCGCGAGCAATGAAAAAAATGTATATCAAATGTATACACTTCGTATAAATACCAATCCCATTTTGTTTAACCAACCGCAAATTGTAGAAAAGTAGCATACTGAAGCGTTGACCGTTAATGTCATTATTAAAGCACGACGGAAAACTAACTTACTAGGATAAAGCAACAATGCCTACATAAGCTAGACAAATCATAAATTCGGTTCCTGCCTCTTTTAATTCCGTATTTATTATACTAAATTGGAATGTCGACTGTACAATTACTATGCAGTTGCAAACACATTTTTTCACGAAAACTTTAAATATGTATTCGATTGTGCAATCAATGATTGCGCGAGTAGTGGTAAAACGTATAGTAATCCAAATCGATGATTTAATATAAGGATTAATTCCATTTAATTTACTCAATCGTTATGCTGCTTGGCCGCATTTCTGATTTTACATGTTTTATAAATGCAATGTAAATTAATCCTCGTTAGTCAGTTTTCCATCGTACTATGATGAAAACTGCATTTGGTTGAAAAATGTCAGAAAGTTCGCCTGGCCATACTAGGTTACCAAATTTTATTTAAATCACTATATAGTCCTACAATCAATGATCGCTTAATTGACTCGCTTTTTAGTGTGGCGAAAGCAATGCCAACTTTTGTGTGGCTCGTAGCCATAGAAATTCCGGCATGATTATCGATGTGAACAAGCTAGTCAGTTCGGGAATGGTAACATGAACCTTTCCGGGTCTAAAGGGACCCAACCATTATTTCGTTTCATGTGAAGCCTCGAGTTTGGTCTAACTGCGCAGTAACTTTTATTGTTAAATGTATATGGCGGAATGAGAGCAAGCGCGCGAGACGCGAAGGGCAAGTTCCGGCTACTGAAGGAAATTGGCCAATTTTGCTTGCGACATATAACTAGGATATATAACTGCTTACATTCTGTTCAGTTATGTCACGCTTTTGTTTTCGTAAAGGTCGTCACAACACTCCTCGGATTTCAAATCGATGATGATGATGGCCGACGAATACGCTGACGATGATAAACTGCCGACAGCACAGAAAGGCAAACATCCGAGGCACATTAATTGCACTTAACTCATGCCCGTTCGATTTGGTCTGAGGCTAAACGCCTTGAGACCGTTATTATAGCCCATTTTCATACTAGACTAAGATCATATCGAATGGTGCCGTGTTACCAGTCATCAATGAATTAATTTACCTAGAATCTCTGGTGACACCTAAGCTCTTTATAAATTAGTGCAAGAAGTTCACATATAGTCATGGTTATGGGTGATATAAATGCTCAAGTTTGACGCTTAAGTAGCTCAGAGTTTCATTTAGGTGGAGGATACACACTAGGCTCGATGCTCAATGTTAACGGTGAGTTCTGTTGGATAACTGCGCGGAACATAAATTATACTTAAGTAGCACAAACTTCAGAAGTTGCGCCACATAGCTCTGGACAACGATGCACTCCAATACATCATGTACCAATTAGTTATAGATGGTGTAGTTGCATCCAAGATTGTCGTTAGTTTCGGAACACTTATGTTGACCCATTCTATGCACTTATCCATCGAAGATGTGCACTCAAGTTTACCGAGATATAAGAATCTCAATTAGATGAAAGCTATGTCGATCAGCTGTCCACCCGCAAAAATATGAAGATATTCTAAAGTCAATCTTGACAGGTCTTGAAGGCGAAAATACGAATTTAATTTGATGATAAGTTCCATTATGTACAATGCGGACACTACAGTAAGTGACATTGCAGGCTCCCATAGAAATAATCAATGGGTCTCTGTAAAATCTATGGAGATATTCAAAACTAGACGTGAAATTCAAGTTGGCTCGGATTTTAATACTACTCGTAGAGTTGTAAGACGCCATATTAAACGCTGTTTAAAAATAGACATCGAATCCATTTGGAAAAAAAACTGAAAAGATGGCAGAAGCATTCGCATCAGGCAATAACCGTTGTTTGTTCCAACTCATCCGCGTAACAGGTCCGAAAAAGTTTAAATTTCTCGAAACTATAATTGATAGAAACAACGATCTAATATCTGATAAAATAATTCGTCTTGATAGTTGGGCTAGACACTTCAAAGATCAAAATCTGTGTGCGTCAGATCAGATACCCAAAAGCATTCCTGCATGAAGAGTGCGGAATGTTAATGAGATAAAATACAGATCAAATTCTATCTGTTAAAATTCGCAAAGATGCAGGCCTAGATGATTTCTTTCCGAGCTTATTAAAAAATAGTGTCGATATAATTTCTGGAGCGTTGACGAACCTTTTTGTACTATATGGAATAAGGAAACTAAACCACTTGATTGACATGAGTCGGCCATCATTCATATCTTCAAACAAGGCAATCGTAATTCATATGATAATAATCGTGGTTTAATCTTGTCTCCAGTTGGATCTAAGTTATTTGCGTAGATTATCTTACGCCGTATTAGCGTCTTGTGTGAATCACATACTAGAGAAGAACAAGTCGAATTCCAGTCAGGATGAGGTTGCATAGATAATATTTTACATTTAAGCATTTTCTTGAACAGTTACACATATTCCGTAGTTCTGTAATAGCCATCATTCCAGATTTCAATCGTGCATTTGACTCGAAGGATCGCAATTTTCTATTCGACATACTGTCTAAAAGGTGGATGCCTAACAAATTTTTAAATATTATACGCGCCCTCTACACACACACTTCTGGTCGCGTTGAAATCTACATCGAAATACCACTCAAATTTAAATACAGCAGTGGCAGTCTTCAAGACTGACCGGTTTTCCACTTTTTGTTTAACTTTTGATACCATTTTGAACAAAACTCACCCATACATTTAGGATGCAGGTGTTGAAGTTCTTCAGGGCGGTACATTAGTCGCTCTTGAATATAAAGTCGATATCGAGATTCTGATTAGGCCACCAAGAATAGAATAGCAGTAGTTGTTCTAACTTTCAGTATAACCAACCACTCATTTAGATCGGCCAACAAATGCTCCCCGATTTAAAAACAAGTAAAGCTGCATTAACATCGTTGGCTCGGTCACGTTTTGCACATGACCTCGGTTTGATTGCCCAGTAGGAAACTGTTCACTCACCCAGTGCCACATTGATGTAAGAAACGAGGTGGGCAGATTTTGACATGGCATAAACAATGAGAGTCAACTTAATTCAACTTGGGCAGAAAAAAACTCGCTCGTTTCCCAGGATGAGCTCCACGTGCGCAGCATAGTTCGTGATTGGAAACTGCACGATATAGCGTCAAGTCTAGCTTAGTGGCGATCTTGTTGCAGATTTCATTCAGTATCATCTTTGCATATTTCTTTTCCTAGTTGGGCAGACTTAGCTGTCAGGTTTGGTTGTTTTTGACGTGATACAGTGAAAACCACAACGAAGTCGTACTGTCGATGTTGCCTTTCCTTAAACTGCCTTAACAATAATGTTTGCCTCACTTCTGTGGTAAATGGAGTCATAGTAACTAGGTCCTTCACTCATTATTCGCTCTCTCTCTCTGTCTCTCTCTCTCTCTCTGTCTCTCTCTCTCTCTGTATTTCTCTCTCTCTCTCTCTCTCCTCTCTCTCTCTCTCTCTCTCTCTCTCTCTCTCTCTCTCTCTCTCTCTCTCCCTCTCTAATAATAATTTGGGTGCCTGCATTATTATTTTTGACATTATTAATTTCTTTTGTTTTTAGTTACTCTTCATATGGTGAAACATTAGTTACTAATGCCTTTTGTTTTGATGTGCATGAGGATGACACCAGATAACTGATGACATTTTAGCCTCAGTACACGTGCAGAAGCTGCTTTCGACCAGTAGAGTAAACCAGTGGATTGTCTCCATCTACTTTACTAAACACCACGTAGTAGATATTCTGATCAGATCTACTGTCTGTTCTTTGGTATGCAACGTAGACCTTGACAATGACTGGCTATTTCACGGTCTGGTGCAGATCACCTTCAATTGAGCGTCAGAAGCCTTACTCATAAGCAAAATTTACCAGCCAGCCAGTTTTCTGTGACTGTTCATTGAATTAACCTCATTTTTCTTATGGATTGCCAATAAAATTTGATTGAGCATTCTCAATGTAGATTACAAAAACTGCGACCGCGCTACTGATGCAACACCGATGGCCAGCGGAAACCTCAAACAAAATAGACTTGTAGCCTCATGAGCGAATTTTTTTTTCGCGCAATTGTTTATGCAACCACGACGCACTGCACTCTCACTAAAAAGATACGTGGAAAGGAAAATATCTATGGTAGGATGGTGGCACTCGGGAGGCATGGTTAAATCTGTCTTATGGGAGTAGGCTTTTCTGAAATCCAAAGGCAGGAGAACTAGATTTTCAATAATGCACGTACTAAACGAATTTACTCAAAATATGCAACAAATGAGCAAAAATTAATACAGGTAAAATAAGATATCTTTAACGTACCGGTTTCAAAACAATCGCTTTCATAAACGGCTTTCGATCCATAGGAAAGTTAGGCGGACGCTTCTTACGATGAGGCCCATTAATTGCGATCGAGTTGATGCAGGCACTTAGAATAGATGAGTTACAAAGAGTTCGTTTTAGAAAGATTTCACAACTAAAACCACTAGAATTAACCCCACAGAAGAGATGATTTAAAGAGGCGGCACCATTGTAAAGCGGTGGTTTCTGGAAAACTTGCGTCGAAAAACCTATCAGATAAAACAATTTATAGGAAATTATGTTTATTTTCTGACATATGCAAATTTAATAAGTTTTGGTGAATAGGCTACATTAGCAAATGAGCATTGCGCTTAAGCATTTGCCCAAAAACAAAGTTACTAACTGTATCTATTGAAATAAGTTATTACGGAAGATTACTAAGCTCTTGAGTCGATTCGATAAGAATAATTTTCTGGTGTATGAATTTGCGCATTTCATACCGCTTCACTATTTTAAAAAACGAGATAAAATGTTATTTTGTATTGGGTGTTGCGCACCTAGTAAAATATTTGTTCAAATAGGACTAGAAGGATCAACTAAAGTAGGCATGAACGGAAGGTATAATCTCGTTTATGCATTCATTTTGCGCCTATAGGCGAATTATCAGTAGGAGCTAGTGCTACGCCCTATAACCACTGTGTAGATGGCATTTTGGACAATTGGACGAGACAGTATTTAAGCATAAAGTATGGTGTACAAAATTCATATAAGACAGGATAATACATCCGTCAGCTTGAACAAAAGGTGTCATTGCATATTTACTTTATTCTGGATTACCGGTCACTAGGAAATAGGGGACGGCAGTTAAAGATCAATCATATATATATATATATATATATATATATATATATATATATATATATATATATATATATATATATATATATATATATATATATTCTGCGTAGTACAAACACTCGAAAATGGATATCGAGTAAGAATGAAGCATATAAACAAATAAGGCTGCAATTTTTTTTCTTTCTGTTATTATTTTACTCATCAAGCAGGACGAAATCCATTGAGTTAGACCATTAAATGGCATATATAAATGTCTAAATACCAACCCAAAAAGCGACCAGGCGGTTTATCCAAATAAATAGGTTGTTAGAGAAATAATATGCCGAAGGAAGTTAATTTCGAAGCACAAACATATCCCGACCGTTATTTAATGCTTTGATTAGGCTTTAAACCTGATTCATGGCTTGAATACTCAGAACCAAAGCGGAAGGCATGTACCGTATTTGTTCTAAACTGTTAACAATATAACGGCTTAGTCTATCTAACCATATGCAAAACGACTATTGGTGGAAGGCGCTACTCGGATTGATAAATTGTAAGCATATACTGCTCCGTTGAAAACAAATAAAAGCCAATCCATATCGATAAACTGAACCGGTGGCATCTAAACTAATCAACGAAACGTGCTTAATACACTATGCCCACAAATACTTCTTAAATAATATTCACGGAATAAATTTTACTTCACGCTTTGAACGGACTTATTTGATTTCTCAACAACCAATTTATGCCGTATAACATAATGTTATTCCGTTTTTTGTATTGAATTGGATACGATTCTCTATTGAAACAAATTATAAGATCCCAGTCTAGTATGCGGATGGCTGTCCACTTTTTCTATGAAATCATCCACAGAGTATTGAAAAAGTGACAAAATGACGACTTGCGATGCCACTTTCTTAATACCACAATTTGAATAATCAAGTGACCAATTGAAGTATCATTCATTACTCAGTCATATATTCGAGAGCACAAAATCCCGCTATGTGGGTGTCTATGTCTTGTTTCACTGCCATATAAGCATGAGATACAAAAAAACAATATTTTTAAATAAATAACTCCCTAAAATAATAATTTAGGCACACAAGTTATGGGTGAGATTTATGAGAGAGAGAGTGTGAGTGAGAGTACCTAGTTATTATGAGTATATTTATTTAGATAACACACAGAAGTGAGGAAAACAAAACCTCTACACAACACCATTACGGTCAAGTGAGCAATAAGACAAGGGAACATATACAATACAGCTTCCTTGTGGGTTTCACTGTATCACGTCATAAACAAAACAAAACAAAACCTCGAAGCTAACTCTGCCATACTAAGAAAAGCTACAAAAATGATACTACAAGAAATCTACAACAAGATTGCCTCTAAGGCCGATTCGTGCAGGGTCTCCAACCAAGAACTGTGATGGCGACTCATCAGTAGGAGCCGGTATTACGCCCTATATCCACTATATATTTGGGTGAGGAATGTGGAAAATAGGACGGCAATATCTCCTATATGAATGTGTAAACATGCAGTAGTGAAGCTAACTTCCAAGCCAACTGACATTATATATATATATATATATATATATATATACCAAATCTGTACAGGATACCAACACTGGTTATTGTGTAAGGAACCGATACCAACATTATGGTAACGAAAACGTACATGGTACCAACATAGCAATGTCTGATAAATCATGACATCATTCAATTAAATATATAACAGTTAGCTACAGTGTTTGGAGGAAACGTAATATATATGCATACTGGCGACTCATCAGTTGTAGCCAGTATCACGGCTCTCTCTCACTCTATCTCTCTATCACTATCGCTCTCTCTTTTTCTCTAAGTGATATGTTCAATAACAACCATATTCACAGTATCGAAAAGAGCGTTATTAGTAAATTAAGCAAAGGAAAGAGAAGGAAAGGAGACGGAATCGAAGATGAAAGTGAATGCAGAAGCCTGATTTCGCTTATTTACCCTACACGTCACAGCAGAAAAGACTACCTATTTTACACTGCATGACGGCACGTGCATTGCGTGTTCATTATAATTTGTATCGTTCATGGTTATATGTGTGATATGATTGTTTATTTGTACACACATTTATATTCACACCGTTCGTATACTAACATGTTTTGCTTTGTCTTTTAGCATGTATATCTGCATTATATGATGAATAAAGCCTAATATTTTAGGCAACTCTTTCTTCTGATTTTTCGACTCACTCTGCCCGTTTGCTGTGCTTGTTACTGTGATTCAGAACAATTTATTCATCATATAACCCAAACATAGAACGCCTACTCAGACCAGAAAGATTTGATGTTGAACCTAGTGCACCAGATGCAGCAAAACAATGGAATCATTGGTATCGTACATTCTGTGGTCTCCTGAAATCAGTCGAATCCATGAATCCGGATAAATTAGACACTCTCATTTCCTACGTCTCTCCTAACGTATATGAACACATCTTTGACTGAGATACGTATGACAATGCTATCAAAACTCTAATGAATCTCTATGTCAGACCGAAAAATGAAGTCTTTGTTCGTCATATACTTGCGACAACTAAACAAGAAAATGGACAAACATTGGATCAATTTGTTCAGATTCTGAAATCGTTAGCTAGGGAGTGCAATTTCAAACCAACTACGGCCGAGGAAAATTGAGACGATGCTCTGCGCGATGCCTTCATTAATGGAATCCAGTCCAATTCAATCAGACAACGTCTCTTAGAACACAACTCACTTAATTTTCAAGCGGCTTTTGATCAAGCACGTGGTCTCGAAATGGCGGAAAAGCAATCATTATCATATCAAAACTGTTTGAATTCTACACACACTGCAACGGTTCAGCCACTCTGTCCTTCATCAACCTCCGATAAATTTACAGATAATCTTGTTGCTGCTGTTAAACAAAAATGTGACTTTTGTGGGTACGATTATCATTTAAGATGGAAATGTCCCACCAGAAACGCTTTCTGTAAAAGTTGTGGAAACAAAGGACATTTTCAAAAGGTATGCCGCTCTAAGAATCACCGACCAGTGGTTTCGACGCTTCATCCTACCATATCTGCAACTGTATTAGCAGCTGCTCCTGATTGTCTCACCAAATGTGTAATAAATCTAGAAGTCAATAACATAAATTGTCATGCTGTCGTTGATACAGGCAGTTCCTGTAGTTATGTTTCAGAAGCCTTCGTTTTGAAAAATAATTGGAAAATTCACTCCTCACGAGAAACAATAACCATGGCGTCTAGCTCATTATCGAGTCATACCAAAGGCCATTGTTTTGTGTCGATTCAATACAAATCGTGTTTATAAAAATATCAAGCTATCTATACTTTCTGATCTTTGTACTGACGTACTCCTCGGTCATGACTTCCTTGGTTTACATAAAAGTGTAAATAACTCTTTTGGTGGTCATAAATCGTCATTCACCGTCTGTTTACTGAAACCTGTATCTGTTACGTCCCCGCCTCTTTTCCACCATTTAACTGCTAACTGGAGGCCTATTGCTACGAATTCAAGAAGGTACAATCGAATGGATGAAATATTTATCTGGGATGAAATAAACAGATTAGTTTCTGATGGCATTATCGAACCTTCAACATCCCCGTGATGAGCACAATTTCTCGTGGTATCGAATGAGAATCACAAGAAACGTATGGTTGTGGACTACAGCCAAACAGTCAACAAATTCACACTCTTAGACGCCTATCCTTTGCCGAAAATAGACCAAATGGCTGAATCCATTTCAAAATATCATATATTCAGCACTCTGGATCTCAAAATCGCTTACCACCAAATACCTATCCAAGAACATGAAAAGGTATTTACTGCTTTCGAAGCGTGTGGACGCTTGTTTCATTTTCGTCGCATTCCCTTCGGAGTGACGAATGGTGTCTCATGTTTCCAAAGAACTATGGATCATATAATCGCACAGGAACATCTCACAGATACATTTGTCTATGTGGACAATGTGACAGTTTGCGGGAGAGATACGCTTGAACACGAAACAAATCTCAACAAATTTCTTAATGCCGCTAAAAAATATGGATTGACCTTAAATGAATCAAAGAGTATTTTTGCAGCTAAAGAAATTACTCTCCTTGGTTTTCAAATATCGAATGGAAAAATTAAACCTGATCCTGACCGATTAAAGCCTTTACAAGATCTCCCACCACCGTCGAATGTGCAATCGCAACAAAGAATTGTGGGATGTTTCGCTTATTATTCGCCGTGGAACTCCAACTTCTCCGATAAAATTCACCCACTCGTTCATAATCGAACTTTTCCTTTGCCCGTCTCTGTGAAACAAAATTTCGATGATCTGAAAAAAGAATTAGCCGTAGCAGCTCTAGCTTCTATTCGTTGTAATATTCCGTTTGTCGTCGAAACCGATGCTTCGGACGTAGCTATTGCTGCCACATTGAACCAAGATGGAAGACCCGTGGTGTTTTTATCTCGATCCTTCTCGCTCTCAGATCAAAAAGGCTTTCAGTTGAAAACTGGGAATGCGTGCTGCTGGACGCATTACATTCAATCCGTTCATTATTGTGCACATCTACCAACGAAACCCTTCACGAGCGTCTTTTTCGACACAATAGAAGGTCGACTGTCGGTACCACACTCCCAACCTGGCTTACTGTTCCTGGCAAAGTTTTACTCAAGAAGAATGCTAGAGTTTCTAAATATGATTCCTCTGTGGAAGAAGTTGAACTAATTCATTGCAATCCTAACTATGCGCATGTTCGTTTTCCTTATGGAAGAGAAGATACAGTATCTATCCGTCAATTAGCCCCGAAAGGCTCCGGCGCACTGATGAATGAAGCTGGAACTAATATGGGACTCCGTGAAAATGAGCCGGTTGTTGCTGATGAACAAACCTCCTATAATGACGATACCGATAATGATAATGTTAAGGCAAATGGTGAATCTACGGATAACTCAAATGCTCGTGACCTATCAGAGAATCTCGTAAACCTTATCAATCAACAACAACGTGTTCATCCTTATAACTTACGAAGTGGAAATGTTTAAATACTATGTTTTCTCAATGCTCTTTGAATTGTTACTATAACATTCTTGTTCCGACTCTGACGCTACGCTACAAATCGCAGTGGAGGAGAATGATATGATTGTTTATTTGTACACACATTTATATTCACACCGTTCGTATACTAACATGATTTACTTTGTCTTTTAACATGTATATCTGCATTATATGATGAATAAAGCCTAATATTTTAGGCAACTCTTTCTTCTGATTTTTCAACTCACTCTGCCCGTTTGCTGTGCTTGTTACTGTGATTCAGAACAATGTGGACTGCAAAACACTAGGTCACCCATTCCTGGTGAAGATAGTTTGAACTCGGAGTTTCCATTTTCTTAAATAGTCTGCCAACCAAGACTGATGAGCTCTATCTTCCCAGATGGCCACAGTTTCCTTCAGTAGTCGAAACCTGCGCACTTGCACTCATTCCGTACCTAGACATTTAAAAGTAAGTGTTACGGCGCATTTATAGCCAACTCGAGGCTTCACATGAAACAGGATGACGGTTGTGC